>WNWK01010307.1:5000-70945 GCA_009830355.1 Cherax destructor | reverse complement strand
ATGATAGTTACTTTTGTGGGAACACCAGAAAAGTGTTGCTACACTATTCTATATGATAGTTACATTGTAGGAACCCCAAGTGTTGCTACACTTTTCTATATAATAGTTACATTTGGGAACACCAGCAGTGTTGCTACACTATTCTATATGATAGTTACATTGTGGGAACACCAGCAGTGTTGCTACACTATTCTATATGATAGTTACATTGTGGGAACACCAGCAGTGTTGCTACACTATTCTATATGATAGTTACATTGTGGGAACACCAGCAGTGTTGCTACACTATTCTATATGATAGTTACATTGTGGGAACACCAGCAGTGTTGCTACACTATTCTATATGATAGTTACATTGGGGGGAAACCAGCAGTGTTGCTACACTTTTCCCCATATGATATTACATTGGGGGAACCCCCAGCAGTGTTGCTACACTATTCTATATGATAGTTACATTGTGGGAACACCAGCAGTGTTGCTACACTATTCTATATGATAGTTCATTGGGGTTTAACCCCAAAAGCAGTGTTACCCCTGTTCAATATGATAGTTACATTGTGGGAACACCAGCAGTGTTGCTACACTATTCTATATGATAGTTACATTGTGGGAACACCAGCAGTGTTGCTACACTATTCTATATGATAGTTACATTGTGGGAACACCAGCAGTGTTCCTACACTATTCTATATGATAGTTACATTGTGGGAACACCAGAAGTGTGCTGCTACATTCTTCTATAAAATAGTTTACTAGTGGGAACGACTAGGTGTTTACTAGTGGGAACGACTAATTGTTTACTAGTGGGAACGACTAGGTGTTTACTAGTGGGAACGACTAGGTGTTTACTAGTGGGAACGACTAGGTGTTTACTAGTGGGAACGACTAGGTGTTTACTAGTGGGAACGACTAGGTGTTTACTAGTGGGAACGACTAGGTGTTTACTAGTGGGAACGACTAGGTGTTTACTAATGGGAACGACTAGGTGTTTACTAGTGGGAACGACTAGGTGTTTACTAATGGGAACGACTAGGTGTTTACTAGTGGGAACGACTAGGTGTTTACTAGTGGGAACGACTAGGTGTTTACTAGTGGGAACGACTAGGTGTTTCCCTGCTGAGGATGTTTTTCATGCACTATGTAAAGGAATCTCTCAGTCGAGAGCTGACAGCGTCGAACAGGGTGTTAAGGATAGTGTGTAGCCGGTTTTTTTTCCAGTCTATGCGTTAATCCAGGACCTCTTTTTTTTATAGAGATCTACGAGGTCTTCATAACGTTTGAGGTCGCCTTCGACCACAATATAAATGAGTTTATAACTGTTGGTTGCCCTGGTAACCAGTAGTATAGAGGCACCCTGACCAACTCTTGACAGTCTTTGGGTCTCAACTGTTTTTGATGGTTTTCCCACTACGTCTTCGAGTCTCCACTATTGACCCACTGGTAAACTGCCATTCAGAAAACGCAGTTACTTGCTCCACCGCGGATCGATACTGTCATCAGTCTAACTGTCGTGGATGGGAACTTGTCCAGACCTCTCAGAGGGTGCTATCAGTGACTGGGAAATTTAATTTCTGTTAATGGTCGACCATTGCAACCGTGAACCTGTCTCAGACCAGGATTTCTACTCATGAGAGGTCCTAGGAGTACATAGGGTACTCAGGAGTACATGAAAGCATTGGGAAAGACAGACAGCATTGGATTTGGACGTACACATGGAGGGTTGTCTGCTGAAAACTCTCTACTTTTATCTACATTAAGGACTACAGTGTATTATCTAGGTGTGTGATGAAAAGCAGAAGGCTCTCTCCCCACTCTCCACTCCCTCTGGTCACCGTTGGGGAAAAAAAACGGGAAATAAATTATACCATACCCAAATGGAAAAAATGTCAGGGAATTTACAGAAGAGATGGAAGTGGATGGTAGACGTGGACTACAACTACCTCTACTAAATTACTACTACTATCTTAACTACTGGTGTTACTCCACTCTCAGTCAACTACTACTAGTGTCAACTTGGTTGGATCATTGTCAGCTGATAGTCCTGGTGCTGTTTCTGAACACTAGGCATTTGTTGATTTCCGTTTGTCCCAGCGTTGTATCCTGTTGTATCTTATACTCGATACCTGCTAGGAGAATGTACTCGCTATGTGCTTGTTCAATGGTTGTACTCGTGGCCTGCTTGTTCAATGGTTGTACTCGTTGCCTGATTGTTCAATGGTTGTACTCGTTACCTGGTTGTTCAATGGTTGTACTCGTTGTCTACTTGTTCAATGGTTGTACTCGTTGCCTGATTGTTCAATGGTTGTACTCGTTGCCTGGTTGTTCAATGGTTGTACTCGTTGTCTGCTTGTTCAATGGTTGTACTCACTACCTGGTTCTTTGATGACGGTATTGTGTTCATTCTTACAACTTTAGCGGATAGTTTATCCCATTCTTCTGTACATTGTTTACAGAGAAAGCATGGTCTACGTTCGTGTTGCATCCCCTACCTCGAGGTTTCTTTCCTGCACTTCGAGTTATAGAGTTATTGAGCGCTGCAGAGAGAGAGAGAGAGAGAGAGAGAGAGAGAGAGAGAGAGAGAGAGAGAGAGAGAGAGAGAGAGAGAGAGATTTGGGTTTTCACGATGTTTCTGATTGATACTAAGAGCTGTACGTTCTGTTTGGCTCCTGATGGGCTAGGAGCTGTACTTTCTATTTGACCCCTGATGGGTTTATAGCTTTCCCCATGAATACATTAACGGGTAAGGAAACACTGCGATACGTTTCGCCTACTGTGTAAGCGAAACGTTTCTGAGTAAAGATACCTAACTCTTGTACCTGCGTCTTCCTTATCAACACTCCGAATATGTACTTAAATAAGTAAGTAAATAAGTAAGTTTATTCAGATACAGCTACATATAAATACAGTTACATAAATTATCATACATAGCAACATATGTGTAGACTGTCCAGGATAATCCCCCAAAAAGTTAGTCAGAGGGACTTATTTCCACCGTGGTCCTTCTGATGTCTAATTTTTAAATCTTAAAAGTTAAAAGAGCTAAGTAACTTAACTGTGAGGCAGGGCAGGGAGGAGGAGGTGAGGCAGGGCAGGGAGGAGGAGGTGAGGCAGGGCAGGTAGGAGGAGGTGAGGCAGGGCAGGGAGGAGGTGAGGCAGGGCAGGTAGGAGGAGGTGAGGCAGGGCCACGTTTAAGTCGGTCCTGAACCATTATAAACTCCTAACTAGATGGCAGGGAGGAGGTGAGGCAGGGCAGGGATCAGGTGAGGCAGGGCAAGGAGGAGGTGAGGCAGGGCCCCTTTTCAGGACCATTATAAACTCCCAACTGGATGGAAAAATGCGGGTCAAACTAGAAAGGAGATGTGAGGTGGTGGAGGAAGGCAGGTCATGTGGAGAGCGTCCATGGACACGAAAGCTGCTCAACACAGTAAGGTAGACAGTTCAAAACCTCACGTGAGTTCGTTCCAGCCACTTCGCACACTCCGTGAACCCTGACCCGTGTTCCCCTGACACACACACACAAGACAAGCGATCAATTACAACCATCAGTGACCCACTTTACGCACAGATTCCCAGAGGTCAGAGAACGACTCCCCATCTCTCTCTCACAGTGATCACCCAAGAACGACCCGGAACGGCCCAATAACGACCAGGTGAAAACATCCCTGGTCTTCGACTCAACGTGACCATCAGAAAGCTGGTAACCTGCCGACACGAAGGTTAGCAATTTGCAAGAAGAAATTGGACCACTGTCTGTCACAATGTCAATTTTTTTTTGCTGACCCATATATTAAGACCTACTCAAGAAGAAACTGAAACTTTTTCTTCTGCTATTTAAAAAAATAAACAGAATGGCTGTTGATGGGTAGGTGGGGCTGCAGGAAGCTAGCACAAACAGTCTGATTGAAATCTGAAGTTCTCCCTAGAAATTCTTCTGTTTTTGGAAAGACTCGGTTATGTAGGACCTGAGAAGAAACAAACGCCAGTGAACTTGTGAATATTACCTGCAGAGTTTACCTGGAGAGAGTTCCGGGGGTCAACGACCCCGTGGCCCGGTCTGTGACCAGGCCTCATGGTGGATCAGGGCCTGATCAACCAGGATGTTACTGCTGGTATAAAAATAATATATAAAAGTATATAAACAATATTAAACGAAAAGTATATATAAACGATATTATATAAATAGTAGTATACAACCCATAGTTTGTATTCTATTTCATGTGCTGACGGGTAAGCCAGTGGAAGGCCTCAGTCAGATGACCAAAAGCTCCAACTGTGGGTCACCATATGACTAAGACCCTCGTCAGGAAACACTTGTCCTGATTCCTGACCAACCTTATACCTACCTGCTATCACATGTGTTGCAGGTGTCACAGCACTGACTGCTGTGATTACTGCTGTGATAACTGCTTTGATAACTGCTATGATAACTGCTGTGATAACTACTGTGATAACTGCTGTGATAACTGCTGTGATAACTGCTGTGATTACTGCTGTGATAATTGCTGTGACAGTTTATGTCTGGCAGGTGACTAAGTCCTCGTACTGCTTGAACTTTATGCTCCCAAAGTTAGGTTCTCTCTGACTCATTTAACGGGAGAATAACCTTATATATATATATATATATATATATATATATATTTTTTAAAATATATATATATATATATATATATATATATATATATATTATATATTTCATAACCTCACTACATACTCTACCACACTCTCACCCTACCACTACCACCCTACCTACTACACCACATCTACTACCACTCTCTCACCACTACCTCACTACACACTCACTACCACTACCTCTCACCACTACCTCACTACCACACCCACCTACACCCTCTACACTACCTCTACTACCACTACCTCTACTACCACTACCTCACTACCACTACCTCTCTACCACTCACCCTACTCTACTACCTCTGCTACCACTACCTCTACCACTACCTCTACTACCACTACCTCTACTACCACTACCTCTCTACCACTACCTCTACTACGCTACCACTACCTCTACTACCTACCTCACACCCTCTCCACACCTCTACTACCTCTACTACCACTACCTCTGCTACACTACCTCTACTACCACTACCTCTACTACCACTACCTCTACTGCTACTACCTCTGCTACCACTACCTCTACTACCACTACCTCTGCTATCACTACCTCTACTACCACTACACTCTACTCCACTACACTCACTCTACTACCACTGCTATCACTACTCTACTACCACTACCTCTGCTATCACTCACCCTACTACCACTACCTCTGCTATCCTACTCTACTACCACTACCCACTACCACACCTCTACTGCTACTACCTCTGCTATCACTACCTCTACTACCACTACCTCTGCTATCACTACCTCTACTACCACTACCTCTGCTATCACTACCTCTACTACCACTACCTCTACTACCACTACCTCTACTACCACTACCTCTGCTACCACTACCTCTACAACCACTACCTCTACTACCACTACCTCTGCTACCACTACCTCTGCTATCACTACCTGTGCTACCACCACCTCTGCTACCACCACCTCTGCTACCACTACCACTACCTCTACTACCAATATCACATTATATATAACTAAGTCAAAGACACATGACTGACTTCAACACGACCAACCATTACAAAATTTCCCCCCACCAAAAAAAAAAAAATCATGAATAAATCAAACAGATATTTTTAAAAAACTATTTGACGCTAATTATAAGTTTCTTGGGAACAGTACAATTGACAAAGTTATTCCCAACGATTTAGGTTGTAAATTGCAGAAAATCTCCATATAATTTACTCAGAAGCACGTATTAAATATTTGACACAAAAATATATATCATAAATATAGAGGCACAGCTTGCTACCACCTGAAGTTCACGAGACTGTCATTCCCACGAGCCCCGCTGGGGCGGGGAAGATGGCAGACCAGAATCCTAGCTTCTCCCTACCAGCCCCGTGAGGGCGGGGAATGGGGCTAGGCCTGGGGACAGTTGCTCCCAGAGAAGATGAGGAGGTACTTATACCTCCTCCCGTGTAAAACATTGATCTCAGACACTTCCTAGTCAGGGAGCCAAGGCCGGGTCACCATCTGCAAAGGACCAGGACCGGGAGAGTACCGGTGATTCAAGAAGAATTCATAGATTTTAAATTTAGTTTAAGATTTCTCAAGGCTCTTCACGCTAGGAATTGAAATTGGCCTTCCCCTTCCTCGGATCAAACCTGATTATCTCTCAGGCCCTTCATGGCCCCATGAATATAATGATAATAATAATATTGACATAGAGATGCAATCCACAGCACAGTGTCCTCCTTTGCTGATGACACCAGAATTTGCATGACAGTTGAAAAAGCTCTACAGAGAGTGAAACATGATTGATAAAGCTTTACAGAGAGTGAAACATGATTGATAAAGCTCTATAGAGAGTGAAACATGATTGACAAAGCTCTACAGAGAGAAACATGAAACAGAGAGTAATGATTGATAAGCTCTACAGAGAGTGAAACATGATTGATAAAGCTCTACAGAGAGTGAAACATGATTAATAAAGCTCTACAGAGAGTGAAACATGATTGATAAAGCTCTACAGAGAGTGAAACATGATTGATAAAGCTCTACAGAGAGTGAAACATGATTGATAAAGCTCTACAGAGAGTGAAACATGATTGATAAAGCTCTACAGAGAGTGAAACATGATTGATAAAGCTCTACAGAGAGTGAAACATGATTGATAAAGCTCTACAGAGAGTGAAACATGATTGATAAAGATCTAAAAAGAGTGAAACATGATTGATAAAGCTCTACAGAGTGTGAAACATGATTGATAAAGATCTAAAAAGAGTGAAACATGATTGACAAAGCTTTACAGAGAGTGAAACATGACTTGATAAAGCTCTACAGAGAGTGAAACATGATTGATAAAGATCTAATAAGAGTGAAACATGATTGATAAAGCTCTACAGAGAGTGAAACATGATTGATAAAGATCTAAAAGAGTGAAACATGATTGATAAAGCTTTACAGAGAGTGAAACATGACTTGATAAAGCTCTACAGAGAGTGAAACATGATTGATAAAGATCTAAAAAGAGTGAAACATGATTGGTAAAACTCTACAGAGAGTGAAACATGATTGATAGAGCTCTACAGAGAGTGAAACATGATTGATAAAGCTCTAGAGAGAGTAAAACATGACTTGATAAAGTTCTACAGAGAGTGAGACATGATTTGATAAAGCTCTACAAATGAAACATGACTTGATAAAGCTCTACACAATGAAACATGACTTGATAAAGCTCTACAAATGAAACATGACTTGATAAAGCTCTACACAATGAAACATGACTTGATAAAGCTCTACACAATGAAACATGACTTGATAAAGCTCTACACAATGAAACATGACTTGATAAAGCTCTACACAATGAAACATGACTTGATAAAGCTCTACAGAGAGCGTCACTTGATTTGATAAAACTGTAAGCTGCGCAAAACGTTGTCCCATGTGAAACAGCTTGTAGAGTACACTGTGTCTTCATGCACAGACGTTTCTGCATGGCTGTTGCAGGCGCCGTCTGTTTAGATAACCAAGGCTAGGATAGGATAGCGTAAGGCTCTCTCCCCATCCTACAATCTCTCCTCGACCCTACTGGGCGGTTAGAAGAGAAATTGAGTGAAAAATATTCAACGATTTATAGGGAAAAAAACTTGAGTGGAAATTGCTGGGAGAATAGATGAATCGTAAAGTGTGATGTCTGCTGTTAGGACTGCTACTGTACTGCTACTACTGCTACTGCTACTACTACTACTACTGCTATTACTACTACTCCCACTACTACGGTTATTACTATTACTACCACTACTACTGCTGCTAATACTATTACTACTACGACTTTTACTACTATTATTGCTACTACGACTATTACTACTACTACTACGACTATTACTACTACAACTACTACGTCTATTACTACTACTAATACTACGACTATTACTACTACGACTATTACTACTATTACTACTACGACTATAACTACTACTACTACGACTATTACAACTACTAAAATGCATTTTAAGGGGAAACTTGAGCAAAATCTCCGTGTTTTGAGACAAAATATTTAATGTTTTGAGTCTTTCCCCTTGAGCTTCCTCAGTGATGTGTTTATTCTGTGATTTTGAGATCCAAAGCTGGACAGGGTGTTCAAGATTCACATGACAAGTGCATGACAGTCAGTATTGTTTGTAATCCATATTTGTTGCTACAACGTCTAGTATTCTGTTTTAGCTTAGTTGCTCTCTCATAGACGTTGATACGTTTGAGGTCGTTCGAGAGTTAGGTTAGGTAGTAGCTCTCTTCAGTGTAGGTAACAGCTCTTAGCTTGTAAATAACGTAGGGACTCTTAATCTAATCCTGTAGGGAAAAAAAGCCCTTGAGTGAAGAGAGAGAGAGAGAAAGAGAGAGAGAAAATTCAGTGACCCGTAGGGGGAGTTGACTGACACGAAGTAGCGGGGAGGGGGAGGGAGAAGGGGAGGAGTTCAGTGAGTTTACAGCTGCATTAGTGCTTGTCAGAAATCGAGGAGGGGGAGGGGGGATGGGTAGAAGATGACGAGTCTTCCCAAACCTCCTCCTCCTCCATCCATCCATCGTTGGAGCACGCGAGTGTTGCACCTCCTGGCTCTGGGTGGTGGAGAGTGACTTGCAAGCCTAGTCAGGAAGCCCGCAGATATTGCTCCCTCTGTAGTTAGCTGGCACCTGGCAGCCAGTCTGCTGTCTGGCTTCCTCAGAGACGCAGACACCTCATCGGGGGAGACACTGCAGACACACATACACACACAAGCACGCACACAGCCAGACATCCGAAGGAATCAGACATCGTCCCTCAGTCATCGAAGTCCCGCGCGCACATCGAAGTCCAAGACATTGACGTTCAACGTGGGATTAGAAGATTTTAATGGTCAACTGGGGTCTGGAACCTGACGTTCAACGGGGGTCCAGGAGAACTTGACCTCCTGCGGGTGCCTGGGAGAACCTAACGTCTAACGGGTATCCTTCCAACGGGTGTCCCTCCAACGGGTGTCAGGGCCTCACTACACCGCTGCAACCAATCGGTTAGTTGATTCTTCTTCACTGTTACTGTTGAAGGGGAGTGTATTGTTGCTAGTGAAGGGCTCTTGATCTTAGGAAGTGGAGCTTCTCTTTTCCCTTCCTCGGATCAAACATAATGCCTCTCATTCCCCTTGCGCTGTATAGCTCCTGGTCCTGGGCCCCTGGATCAAGGGAACACAATCAATTATTTTATTATTATCATCCTCATTTGATCACATTTATTCATTCGAGTGTAAGTGATGATAGATAGATAGATAGATAGATAGATAGATAGATAGATAGATAGATAGATAGAGAGAGAGAGAGAGAGAGAGAGAGAGAGAGAGAGAGAGAGAGAGAGAGAGAGAGAGAGAGAGATCGCATGAATTTCTCGCTTCGTTAACTAATACAGTTATAAAAAACTAAAATTACGTTAGTTATGACTTTACGTGTGACGGTGTGTTGGTTATGTGGGTGTGAGTGCTCACCCAGCTGTACTTACCATGGGTCGATTCTTGACTCCTGCTACCACCTGAATTTTTTATTTGTGTGTATGTGTGTGTGAATGTGTGTAAAATTACCCGTGTTTAATTACAGAGACAAAGTTATGTTGGTGGAGTCCAGGTTCCAGTGTTTACTCTTTCAGTTTCGAGTGTTTATAGAGCCATTATCTTGTGTGTGAACAAATACTAAAATACAGAACTTTGCTGGCTTTACCAAGGGCCTTTCCAGGCCGTGACTTTGTATCCATGTCCTAGTTACCCCCTTCAGCATGCGCTATTTATTTAGAAATACTTTCAAACATACTTGAAGCATCTTGGGGTATAATTAGGGCCTCTTGTTTTCTATTTAAATAATATAATTATAGATAATATTCTCATAAACTGGTAGCCAGTAAGAATATTTTTTAACCTTTTTTTTTGCCTCCAGAGCTTGCGTAGGATCGAGTCTCCGCCAGTTCATCATGTTTGTGCAGCTGGCGCTCTTATTCTGTCTCCTGGCAGCGTCGTCGAAGGCCAAGATTGTCAAGAGCTATGAGGTCCCAGTAAATGCTTCGACTACAGCAGCCCAGGTAGGTGGTGACCCAGCTGGGCAGGCGGTGGCAGCTGCGGTGAAGAATGTAATTAAGAGTATTAGTGGGGGAGGACCTGGTGGAGACGCTATTGGAGATGTAGGCTTGGTGGTGTGGCCCATACTTCTCCAACAGTTGGGTGGAGCCAAGGGCCTGAAAAACCTGATTTCCGACAGCCTGGGGCTTCACGAAAACTTCTTGAAGCCAGTGGTGAAAATCCTCGATGGCGTTAACAAACTTGGCCAGTCTTCGTTTGGGTCTGTCGGTCCTGGCGACAACTTCTTGACGGGTAACCAAGACGACGAAGGTGAGAAGACCTCTAGTAATCTCTCCGCAGATAATGTAAACATCAATGAACAGATTTTGGATCTGGTGAAGGGGGTGTTTGAGGAGGAGCTCGGGGAGCTCCCATTACTTTTGTCTACTACTGCTGCAGGCTTCAAAAACATCTCTAAGTTGAATATTAGCCTGGAGATAAATCCCTCTAGCGTGTGGATGCTGGTCAAGTCGACGTGGCAGCGAGTCATAGCCTATGTTAAGGACGAGAACGCTCTTCCTTATTTCATGCAGCTAACCCCAGTTAAAATTATCGACCGATTTCTTAACCTCGGAGACGACCTGAACCTCATGAACTTCCTGTCTAAGAAACTCGACAGAGACTTCGCAGAGTTCATAGCGGAGGAGGTCAACCCGTACCTCGGTCCCTTCAAGAACTTCGACAGCTTCTACAACTTCACAAAAGAGAACGGCTTCAGCGGAATCCTCGACTACTTCAGGAGTAAGAGGTTCGGGGACACGATAACTGCGATGTCACGTTTCGTCTTTGCTTACTTCGATGACAATTTCTCGGATGACATCGCAGATCAGTACATCTCCTTCATATCGTTCAACAACACCGAGCTGTACAACTTCTACAAGTCACTACTGAGGAGTCAGAGGACTTCGGATGAAGGCGGGAGGGTGAAGAGGGAGGAGCTGGAGAAGACGGCCAGGGAGTACAAGTTCAATGGATACGACTTCCAGCCCAAGAAAACTGAAGGCGGATCATCTCGGGAGCTGTCTAGGGACGGAGGGTACGGAGGCGGAAGCACTGGAGGTGGCGGCTATGGAGGTACCGGAGGCGGTGGCGGCGGTTACGGCGGCGGTGGCGGTGGTTACGGAGGCGGTGGCGGCGGTTATGGCGGCGGTGGCGGCGGCGGTGGTGGCGGTTACGGCGGCGGCGGCGGCTATGGTGGAGGCGGTTACGGCAGCAGCTATGGCAGTAGCGGTGGCGGCTACTCGAGCAGCGGAGGCATGATGATCGATCCGTCTATGATACTGAGTTCGGTGGCCATTGGGGCTCTCTTAGGCTTCCTGCTCTTCCGCCTCACCCGCGGCACGCGCCGCGGCCGCCGCGACATCGGCGACGGGTCGCTCTCTCTCTGGCTCTCAGACATCCCTGACAAAATCTTACCCTGGGGCACCAGCGTCGAGCGAATGAGGCGAGACGCACACAATTTCAACCTCACCGGAGGAGAGGAGTTCGATCTACCGGAGTCCCTCAGGGGAGACGTGTGGTCCAGCGATCCTTTGGTCGGAGACGGACTACTGGAGGAAAAGCAGCAACTGGACGAGGACGACATTGCCGACCAGCTGAACCATCTGTGGAGGGTGTACAAGCACAGCAACGAGACCACCTGTGTACACGACCACCTGTGCAGCGTCATGGCCAACAGTACAGCAGACCAACTCACAGGAAGAGAGTCAAGTATACCTCTTCTGATGTGAGTATTCTGCTTTCTTTTTCTTCTAAAGAATAATAATAATAATAAAATAATAAAAATAATAATAATATAATTACTACTACTACTACTACTACTACTACTACTACTACTAATAATAATAATAATAGTAATAATAATAATAATAATAATAATAATAATAATAATAATAATAATAATAATAATAATAATAATAATAATAATAATAATACTGGTTTTCATTAATCTCGTATGATGAGTACCTTCTGTAATCACACAATGAAGGTTCACATCACACTAGAAGGGTTCACCTCACACCAGGGGTTCGCTAAGCTTCAGTTCTCTGCTTGTTTAAGCCCCTAAGCAGCGATCTTTAGCACTCCAGTTATTACTGCTCACATACCTTACCCGATGTAGTAGTAGTCATGCTGACTCCATCACCCTCACGGGCCAATAAACACCACGCAATACACATTACGTCATAAACACTGGACGATACACACCGGGTCAACAACGGAGCGGCGTCCCTAATGACACTCTTCTTGTACCCTCACTAATTTTTTGTTTTGGTCTGTGTTGCAGGGCGAGTGTCGGCAACATGCTGGGTGTTGCTGGTTCAGGACAGCTCATGGATGATATTACGCAAATCTTGATGATAGGGGGTGGCCCTTATCCCTGCCTCAGTTTCTCACCCTGCCACTTGGAAGGGTTGACCCTTCCAGCAGGGGTGTAACTCGCTGGAGAGCGGGCCACTATTTTATTGAAGACATTCCCAAGAGACCTCTGCTTCTGAAGAACAGGAGGAGGGTCAGTTTACAGTGAGATATCATTCCAGAAACTTTTCTACAAGATCCTCGGAGTTTCTACTTCAAAATCAAGGCGGAAATTCTGAAGAATTCCATGTCGTACCTTGTTTGTGAAGGAGATTCACAGCCTTTACATCCAAGAATTTCTAGGTTTTGCCGCCGAAGCATCTAGTTTATTGTGCACCGCCTATATTGATCCTGTACACCGCCTATATTGATCCTGTGCACGGTAGCGCAAGAGCATATAGAGCCTAAAGATTATCGTAGAATCTTGGAAAAAACAACAACTGTCGCGTTTCCTCATGGTTGACCTACGGATTCTTTTGCGACTGTCCAGTCATCTATCACTTCCTGAGGAGTCCCACAGGATACTGAAGGAACTCCAACACTCTGAGATGTACTACAAGCTACTGAAGGAGCTTAGAAGAGCTCGCTGACGTCCTGTAGGGTACTGAAATGTGCTCAGAGAGCTCTGAGATGTCCAGAGTCTGTGGGAGGAGGATGCTGTGGTGCGCGTTGAGGAATTTCTGCTGCAATTGTCTGAGAGAGAGAGAGAGAGAGAGAGAGAGAGAGAGAGAGAGAGAGAGAGAGTAAGACAAGGACAAGAGCTATACTGATGGGACAATTTATCTTATTTAACGACAAACTATTTATTTGCACTTGCTGTTTGTTCAAGTATTTATTTGTTTGTTGCATGTAAATCTGACGCTAGTGAAACTTAACGTTGTTTGTTATGTGTTTGTTTGTATTTGTTGTTTGCTCACTCTGTAGGTTGTGTCTTTGTTGAAAACGCACACACACACACACACACACACACACACACACACACACACACACACACAAACAAATACAAACACAAGAGGGATTACAGTGTTTTTTGTAATACTATTCAAAATCCCCTCTTCCCGTTTTCTAAACAACGTTATCAGTCAGTAAGAAGCACTAAACCCGCAAGGGAAGGGGGGGGGGTCCACACAGCACCAGGAGGAGTGGGAGGCCTTCAGCTGCGATCCGAGGAGAGGGAGGGTAGCTCCAGGTACTCGGATCAAGAGCCATTCATCCGTAGGTTAATTACCACAGTAGTTCTCGTCACACAATTATACTGATTATGTATTTCTTACACATATTTATTAAATTTATTATAAATAATCATATTCTCAGCAGATAACTCTGGCTAAATATCAATAATTGTTATAGGAGAACTTGGCAATTATCTACGATTATATAATCAAATAATATAATTTTTGGTACAATTTCTGTTTGTTATATAAAAAAGTTGTTTCAGAGGCAATAAAAATGTTGAAGAAATTAATGTGAATCTTTAACCTTGAATCTATGTGTTGAATGATAGCTCTAGGCCTTCAGTGTTGTAATCAACACGTCAGGAGCTTGCAATGAGCAGATTTGCTCAGAGGGACGCAAGAGCCTCCATATATATATATATATATATATATATATATATATATATATATATATATATATATATATATATATATATATAACACCCTATATACCAAAGAGTATGTCTCTCATACGTTTTGGTATGTTTTTCCAGGGGAATACCTTCTGTGACAATATCTAAGTATGGAGAACATCTGCAAGAACATTTAAGAACATCCAGGTGTCAGCAGAACACACAAGTGTAACAACACCTGCGCAACACACAAGTGTAGCAACACCTGCGCAACACACAAGTGTAGCAACACCTGCGCAACACACAAGTGTAACAACACCTGCGCAACACACAAGTGTAGCAACACCTGCGCAACACACAAGTGTAGCAACACCTGCGCAACACACAAGTGTAACAACACCTGCGCAACACACAAGTGTAAGCAACACCTGACGCAACACACAAGTGTAACAACACCTGCGCAACACACAAGTGTAACAACACCTGCGCAACACACAAGTGTAGCAACACCTGCGCAACACACAAGTGTAACAACACCTGCGCAACACACAAGTGTAACAACACCTGCGCAACACACAAGTGTAACAACACCTGCGCAACACACAAGTGTAGCAACACCTGCGCAACACACAAGTGTAGCAACACCTGCGCAACACACAAGTGTAACAACACCTGCGCAACACACAAGTGTAACAACACCTGCGCAACACACAAGTGTAGCAACACCTGCGCAACACACAAGTGTAGCAACACCTGCGCAACACACAAGTGTAACAACACCTGCGCAACACACAAGTGTAGCAACACCTGCGCAACACACAAGTGTAGCAACACCTGCGTAACACACAAGTGTAACAACACCTGCGCAACACACAAGTGTAACAACACCTGCGCAACACACAAGTGTAGCAACACCTGCGCAACACACAAGTGTAGCAACACCTGCGCAACACACAAGTGTAGCAACACCTGCGCAACACACAAGTGTAACAACACCTGCGCAACATACAAGTGTAGCAACACCTGCGCAACACACAAGTGTAGCAACACCTGCGAACACACAAGTGTAACAACACCTGCGCAACACACAAGTGTAACAACACCTGCGCAACACACAAGTGTATAAGCAACACCTGCTGCAACACACAAGTGTAGCAACACCTGCGCAACACACAAGTGTAACAACACCTGCGCAACACACAAGTGTAGCAACACCTGCGCAACACACAAGTGTAACAACACCTGCGCAACATACAAGTGTAGCAACACCTGCGCAACACACAAGTGTAACAACACCTGCGCAACACACAAGTGTAGCAACACCTGCGCAACACACAAGTGTAACAACACCTGCGCAACATGTTATCAACTAAGAGTGCCTTCATCAGTGCCTGTAACAATTCGACCAGAGTAATTGGCTTCTGTAATGTAGTTGAACCTCTGGGCAGAAAAAACCTTTGCTAATCAATGTGACATGACTCGTCCCTCACCTGTTCTTCAGCTCACTGATACTCACTACCTCATATGAGGTAGTGAGTATCAGTGAGCTGAAGATCAGGTGATTTGTGTCTCTTGGTGAACACAAGTTACCATTACCCACCCTGCCTGTCAGTCATTACCCACCCTGCCTGTCAGTCACTACCCACCCTGCCTGTCAGTCACTACCCACCCTGCCTGTCAGTCATTACCCACCCTGCCTGTCAGTCATTACCCACCCTGCCTGTCAGTCATTACCCACCCTGCCTGTCAGTCACTACCCACCCTGCCTGTCAGTCACTACCCACCCTGCCTGTCAGTCATTACCCACCCTGCCTGTCAGTCATTACCCACCCTGCCTGTCAGTCACTACCCACCCTGCCTGTCAGTCATTACCCACCCTGCCTGTCAGTCATTACCCACCCTGCCTGTCAGTCACTACCCACCCTGCCTGTCAGTCATTACCCACCCTGCCTGTCAGTCATTACCCACCCTGCCTGTCAGTCACTACCCACCCTGCCTGTCAGTCACTACCCACCCTGCCTGTCAGTCACTACCCACCCTGCCTGTCAGTCACTACCCACCCTGCCTGTCAGTCACATCCGTCAGAGGCCAGAGTGAAGGATGGACACATCCGTCAGAGGCCAGAGTGAAGGATGGACACATCCGTCAGTGATACCTAATATACATAGCAGTAAATAGTTCTTCTCAGCAGACGGCCTCTGTGTGGACTTCCAAGTCTTCTACTCTCTCCCTTTCCCATGTAGTACTATGTACTCCCATGTACTCTGCAGATTATGAAGGCCTCGTGGAATCCGCAGTATCTTATGAGGCTCTACTCAACCCACTTTGAAAATCTCTGCTCTAGATATTGATTTTTTTTAGTTGATGGGGAATCACACTGCTGAGAAGGTCATGTGTCATGGAGGATCATGGCGGACGTCTGTCATGTACTAATTGTGTCGGCACCAACCAACTGGAAGATCACGAGTAATCTCTCTCTCTCTCTCTCTCTCTCTCTCTCTCTCTCTCTCTCTCTCTCTCTCTCTCTCTCTCTCTCTCTCTCTTTCTCTTTATCCTAATAAGCTTTTTCATCAACAGGTTAATTGTGATTACTGTCTACTATACAAGGGTCATTAAGGCTGTATATCATCTGTTCACTACCTTGAAGCATTGATTAATGTAAACTCTCAGTGTATATACTCTGACATACACCTCTCAGTGTATATACTCTGACATACACCTCTCAGTGTATATACTCTGACATACACCTCTCAGTGTATATACTCTGACATACACCTCTCAGTGTATATACTCTGACATACACCTCTCAGTGTATATACTCTGACATACACCTCTCAGTGTATATACTCTGACATACACCTCTCCGTGTATATATCCTGTCTTTATCACAAGTTCTGCTTCCTCCTCCTGTCATCATCTCTAAGAGAGAAAAGTT
Organism: Cherax destructor; assembly: GCA_009830355.1. Taxonomy (NCBI): domain Eukaryota; kingdom Metazoa; phylum Arthropoda; class Malacostraca; order Decapoda; family Parastacidae; genus Cherax; species Cherax destructor. The sequence goes on along the minus strand of WNWK01010307.1, from coordinate 53,874 downwards.
TTAAGCTTGTAATCGGTAGTCTATAAACTTTTCAATCGCATCCAAAACTACCTCAGCTTAAGATAAATACGTATTAATATTAATTTTGAAAGTGCAGTCAATGTGTATGATTTAAATGCATTTATGTTAAGGTATACACGGGTGGTGTATTTACATTAGAATTGCACAATAAATATTATGCCACTTTGCAGTGCAAATATTTAAGGGAAATGAAAAAAATTGCTTGTGAAGAGGACTGATGTGTATCTCAGGTGATACGCTGGGCATGATGCTCACCCCAGGGTCCTTGAGTGAGGTCTGAAGCCTTTACTAACCCTTTCCCCGAGCATGTACTCCGTTTGGGGTCTTTGTTTATCCCCACTCTTTATAACTTTTTGCTTGCTGGGGTTGAATTCTAACAGCCACTTGTTATACCAGATCTGCAGCCTGTCCACGTCCATTTGTAGTCTTTCCTGGTACTACTCACTATTCTCATTAGTTTCACATCATCTGAGATCAGGGATACCATTGACTCTATCCCTTCCATCATTCCATTTACTTAAGAAATTGAACCAGACCTGGTACTGATCCTTGTGGAACCCCACTCGCCCATTTTAACACTTCTGCCCAAACATTCACTCATTGTTTCCTTGCTGTTAGGTACGCCTTGATCCATTGTAGTGCTATTCCTGTTATTTCTGCCTCCTCCTCTAGCTTTTGTGCCAGTCTCTTGTGTGGTACTGTATCAAAAGCCTTCCCATAGACCGTGAAAAATGCAATCTATCTATTCTTCTCTTTCCTGCCTTACTTCTGTCACCTTGTCCTAGAATTTCAGTAGGTCTGTGACACAAGATTTTACATCCCTAAAGTCGCGTTGGTTGTCATGTCTGAGCCCACTCCAGGTGCTCCACCATGCTTCTCCTGATGATGTTCCCCATGACTTTACATACTATACATCTCAATGACACTGATCAGGAGACTTAAGAGGCGCCTGAGTTTTCCTGTCTCCTAATATCATGTTTATTTTCTCCCCTATAATCTACCTTGTCCATAATTACTATCGCATTTGCTTTGTCTGTTTCGTAAGGTGAAGTCCAGGATCTTTCCTTAATTCATTGGTATAACTTAACAAATCTTTGTGTTGAAGAGGTCTGAGCAAAGCTCAGGCTTTGATACCACCTATGGAACTTTGATACCACCTGTACAACTTTGATACCACCTGTAAAACTTTGATAATCTGAGTCAAGAAGGCTCAATGTGAGGTTTAATAACCTCCAGGTTTAATAAACCCTGGAGGTTATTAAACCTGCCTTACTAGTATCCCTGGAGGATAACCCAAGAAGGATAGACAGTTTGGGTAAAATCCATCGCCGTTCTTAAGTCTGCTTCCCCAGGATGCGACCCACACCAATCAACTAACACCCAGGTACCTATTTACCGTTAGATGAACGGGGGGCAGCAGGTGTAAGGTGAATTACCTAAATACGTTCCGCCCTACCCAGGATGCCACCCACAACAGTCGACTGACACCTACCAAGATGGACAGGGGGCATTAGGTGTGTAAGACTTGCCCATATATTTCTAGCTCCTGCCCAGTAATCGAACCCGTTTCCCTGTGAGTGTGAACTAGCATTACTTGCTTTTAGCAGCAGTGGGAATATCGTGGCAGCATGTGTCAGTGCTGGTGTGAAGCACGAGGTGCCAGGGAACACTACGAGGTGTCAGGGAACTGTACGAGGTGCCAGGGAACACTACGAGGTGCCAGGGAACTGTACCTTCAATACATCGATTGTGGAGTGACTGTCTTACAGTGATTGTGACGCAGTGACTGTCTTACAGTGATTGTGACGCAGTGACTGTCTTAGTGAGTGTGTGGTGTTGGTTGTCATCAAGGGTTGCAGGGGTCCCACCTGTGGTGGTGTTTACCCAGCGTCACCGTCATCAAGGGTTGCAGGGGTCCCACCTGTGGTGGTGTTTACCCAGCATCACCGTCATCAAGGGTTGCAGGGGTCCCACCTGTGGTGGTGTTTACCCAGCGTCACCGTCATCAAGGGTTGCAGGGGTCCCACCTGTGGTGGTGTTTACCCAGCGTCACCGTCATCAAGGGTTGCAGGGGTCCCACCTGTGGTGGTGTTTACCCAGCGTCACCGTCATCAAGGGTTGCAGGGGTCCCACCTGTGGTGGTGTTTACCCAGTGTCACCTCGACAGTTTACTGTGACCTCCACTGCTGCTGCTGTCGTCTGCGTTCATCAGTGACTGAGAGGTGTACTCTCCTATATGTGGCTGCAAGGGTCGAGTTACAGCTCCTGGCACTGAGAGGTGTGTGTCTCTCAGTGCATATACACAGGGAGGAGTGTATTCACCTATTTGTGGTTGCAGGGGTCAGTTCATAGCTCCTGCCCCAGCCTCTTCGATGGTCGCTCTTCCTGTTCCATGAGCTTTATCGTACCTCTTCTTAAAGCTATGTATGGATCCTGCCTCCACTGCATCACTCTCCAGATTGTTCCACTTCCTGACAACTCTATGACTGAAGAAATACTTCCTAACATCCCTGTGACTCATCTGAGTCTTCAACTTCCAGTTGTGTCCCCTTGTTGCTGTGTCCCATCTCTCGAACATTCTGCCCCTATCCCTATCCGCTATTCAGTATTTTATATGCCGTTATCATATCCCTCCTATCCCTCCTGTCCTCTAGTGTCGTCAGGTTGATTTCCCTTAACCTCTCCTCGTAGGACATACCCCTTAGCTCCGGGACTAGTCTTGTTGCAAACCTTTGCACTTTCTCTATTTTTTTGATCAGGTGTGGGTTCCAAACTGGTGCTGCATACTCCAGTATGGGCCTAACGTACACGGTGTACAGAGTCCTGAATGATTCCTTACTCATGTGTTGGAACGCTATTCTTAGGTTTATTATGCGTCCATATGCTGTGGAAGTTATTTGGTTGATGTGTGCCTCAGGAGATGTGTTCGGTGTTATACTCACCCCAAGATCCTTTTCCTTGAGTGAGGTTTGCAGTTTTTGGTCCCCAAGACTGTACTCTGTCTGCGGTCTTCTTTGACCTTCCCCAATCTTCATGACTTTGCACTTGGTGGGGTTAAACTCCAGGAGCCAGTTGTTGGACCAGGCCTCCAGTCTGTCCAGATACCTTTGTATATCAGTGTATGTTCACGGAGAGGCGTGTGTATCTCTGCATATACACCGTCGTTTGTGTATCCCTACCTCACATATGCCATTTGTGCATGGGGATCAACAGCAATTACCCACCTAAAGCCAATAATAACCCAACAAAAAGCCGCAGTAAGAATTATCACACAATCCAACACTAGGCAACCCCCCCCCCCACTCTTCAAAGACCTAAACCTACTCACTGTTCAGAACATCCATACTTACTACTCTGCTATCTACATTTATAGAACCATTAATTCCAACTTTAACCCTGAGCTAAAACACTTTCTTGACAGTTGTGACAGGACCCATAGACATAATACCAGACATAAACATCTCTTTGACATTCCCCGTGTCCGACTAAATCTATACAAAAATTCAATGCGCATAAAAGGGCCTAAAATCTGGAACTCCCTGCCTGAAAACTCTAGAACTGCAGACACAACCTCCATTTTCAAAAGCACCGTTAAAAAACATCTTATCTCACTTACGCACCCAACCGGTAGTTAACCATACGAAAACTACTTTATCTTGCACATATCCACAGCAAAATACACTTATTGATATCTGTGATTCTCCTTAATTTGCACATTACTAACCACAGCAAAATACACTTATTGATATCTGTGATTCCCTTAATTTGCACAGTTCCAACAAAATTCTAATACAACTATTGCTCCATAATACTTAAGCTAGTCATAAGTTTGCCTAAGATACTCCAATATAGAATCTATATTATGCCAATATATCACCTTTATCATTAATATATAAACTAATTGCTAATTTTTTATACTAATTGTTAAATTCTCAATGTTTAAATTCCAGTACCTAAATTTTGTAAACCTAACCTTACAATCTGTATATCCATTGTATAGCTATTGAGTAAGACCTATCATAAGACTGCCTGAAAAGCCTAGGCATACCTAGGCATATTATTGCATCTTGTAATATCAACTTTAATGTATAACTATAAGTACCCCCACCTTGTATTACATGAAATAAAGGATTTGAATTTGAATTTGAATTTGAATATCTCAGTGTATATACAAGAGGTGTGTGTCTCTGTGTGTATACCCCGAGAGATGCGTATTTCTCAGTGTATATACAATAATAGGTGTATATTTATCAGTGTATATACTGATAAATATACAACGTGTATATACTGATAAATATACACCGTGTATATACTGATAAATATACACCGTGTATATACTGATAAATATAGATACACCGTGTATATACTGATAAATATACACCGTGTATATACTGATAAATATACACCGTGTATATACTGATAAATATACACCGTGTATATACTGATAAATATAGATACACCGTATGGTGTATCTCTCGGTATACATACACTGAAGGGTGTGTATCGTATATACACTGAAAGGTGTGCCTCTCAGTGTATATACACAGAGGTGTATATACAGTCATATATACATCGAAGTATCTACATAAGTTAGGGATTAAAATTTCTGAAATCGATGGCCTTACATGCAAGATACAACCTTATTGACAATCATGCAGTAGATAGTCTTGAAACCTGACCAGTAAACACAGTATCTGCCCTGTGTTTTCTTCTAAGGCTCTTGATCCGAGGAACTGGACCTATCCTTTCCTGAACTGAGCCATGTTACCTAATATAATAAACAACAATAATAATAATAATAATAATAATAATAATAATAATAATAATAATAATAATAATAATAATAATAATAATAATAATAATAATAATAATAATAATACCACCCACAGCAGTAGACTGAGACCCAGGTACCTATCCTATCTACTGCTAGGTGAGTAAGGGTAGCTGGACTAAGAATTGCCAACGTCTGTACCCGCCCTAGGATCGAACTCACATGCTTCGGTTGTGAGCTGAAGGCGTTGCTAGTGAACGCTATGAACTACTGGCGCGTCGCTGTTCACCTTATATGAACATTCATGCTAAAGAGGAACACCAAGAGCGTGAAGAACAGAGGGAATTGAACAAGTGTAGTTCAGCTGTGACCAGGATTCTCTCTCTCTGCTCCTCCCCCTCGAGGTTTCTCCAGCTCGGAGGCAGCGAGGTTGGGGACCCTCACACACACACAGCCACACTTCCACCAGCTACCGCAGGAGTCGCAGCACCCACAGTAGCACATTCGCCACACCAGGTACGCTCCACACAACTCACTCTATCTCTACTTTGCACATTGAGATTATCACACTGTATTCTTTTCTATAGGTAGGCTATAACGTGCCAGCTAAGTACCCCTCCCTTCCCCAACAGCACATTAATCTGCCATTTTGAGGACGTAGGTTCGAGTCGTACCGTATATTCCTGTGGTATTACTGCTTCCAGTAGTGTCTAGATTAGTCAGATTTCATGGAATAAATGATTTATTCTTTGAAAATGCGATGCAGTTGTAAACAGGCGACCTTAACAATGCAAAACAACCCACATGGGATGGAAATCTGAAGCTCTAGATCTTTCACTCTCTGGTGCGTCGTCAGGAGCTGTGCAATGTTGCAAGACATCAACAGATAGCAACAGTTCCAGCCAGGGTATTGTGTGTTAGTTGTGAATTGTTCCAGCCAGGGTATTGTGTGTTACTTGTGAATTGTTCCAGCCAGGGTATTGTGTGTTACTTGTGAATTGTTCCAGCCAGGGTATTGTGTGTTACTTGTGAATTGTTCCAGCCAGGGTATTGTGTGTTACTTGTGAATTGTTCCAGCCATGGTATTGTGTGTTACTTGTGAATTGTTCCAGCCAGGGTATTGTGTGTTAGTTGTGAATTGTTCCAGCCATGGTATTGTGTGTTACTTGTGAATTGTTCCAGCCAGGGTATTGTGTGTTAGTTGTGAATTGTTCCAGCCATTGTATTGTGTGTTACTTGTGAATTGTTCCAGCCAGGGTATTGTGTGTTAGTTGTGAATTGTTCCAGCCATGGTATTGTGTGTTAGTTGTGAATTGTTCCAGCCATGGTATTGTGTGTTAGTTGTGAATTGTTCCAGCCATGGTATTGTGTGTTAGTTGTGAATTGTTCCAGCCATGTTATTGTGTGTTAGTTGTGAATTGTTCCAGCCATGGTATTGTGTGTTAGTTGTGAATTGTTCCAGCCATGGTATTGTGTGTTAGTTGTGAATTGTTCCAGCCATGGTATTGTGTGTTAGTTGTGAATTGTTCCAGCCATGGTATTGTGTGTTAGTTGTGAATTGTTCCAGCCATTGTATTGTGTGTTACTTGTGAATTGTTCCAGCCATGGTATTGTGTGTTAGTTGTGAATTGTTCCAGCCATGGTATTGTGTGTTAGTTGTGAATTGTTCCAGCCATGGTATTGTGTGTTAGTTGTGAATTGTTCCAGCCATGGTATTGTGTGTTACTTGTGAATTGTTCCAGCCATGGTATTGTGTGTTAGTTGTGAATTGTTCCAGCCATGGTATTGTGTGTTAGTTGTGAATTGCTCCAGTTGTGTATTGACCTCTTTTTTATTAACACATCGGCCGTTTCCCACCAAGGCAGGGTGACCACCAAGGCAGGGTGACCACCAAGGCAGGGTGACCACCAAGGCAGGGTGACCACCAAGGCAGGGTGACCACCAAGGCAGGGTGACCACCAAGGCAGGGTGACCACCATGGCAGGGTGACCACCAAGGCAGGGTGACCACCAAGGCAGGGTGACCCGAAAAAAGAAGAAACACTTCCATCATCATTCACTCCATCACTGTCTTGCCAGAGGCGCACCTACGCTACAGTTAAAAAATTGCAACATATCAACATCCCTCCTTCAGAGTGCAACATATCAATACCCCTCCTTCAGAGTGCAACATATCAACACCCCTCCTTCAGAGTGCAACATATCAACACCCCTCCTTCAGAGTGCAACATATCAACACCCCTCCTTCAGAGTGCAACATATCAACACCCCTCCTTCAGAGTGCAGGCACTTGGTTTAGATACAAGAGTCGTGACAAGGGCCACAACCTCTGCTCTCAGAGTAGCAACGTTCAAAGCAGTGACTGTCTTAAGGTCAGAGGAAGGTGGATCAAGCCTCCACTACTCTTCACTATACCAAAATGCTTTGAAAAATCTTGATACGACAAGAGTTTGACGGGGAAGCAAGTGCAGAGGACGGAGACAATTTTTCGGTCTAAATGAAGATGGTTTTGATTAGAGAAGAAATATTTTCTGTGGGTCGACAGCATTAGTAAGGGTGAGTACCTAGGGCAGGCCAGTAGAGGGGTGCCACAGGGATCATCTATCGGATCAGTGGCATCAGTGCCAGAGGAGTGTCACAAGGATCATCTCTTGGATCAGTGGCATCACTGCCACAGGGATCATCTCTTGGATCAGTGGCATCACTGCCACAAGGATCATCTCTTGGGTCAGTGGCATCACTGCCAGAGGAGTGCCACAGGGATCATCCCTTGGATCAGTGGAGAAACAAAAGTACCTACATCTGACGACAGTAGAGGATAGAAGGATCAGGGCAGACATGATTACGACATGGAAAATACTCAGAGGCGGCAAACAGGTACAAGAGAGAGCATCATGAAGCTAAAAAAAACACAGACGAGCTACAAGAATGTCAGGAAGTGTTTCTTCAGCTTAGGATGGTTAGAAAATGGGAAGACCCTGAATGTTGAATTAGACTCTTTACACAGCTTTAAGAAGAGGAATGATAGGACCCCACGATGTTGATAGAAAGCGACCCCGATAATGGTCAGTTATGAGGCAGGAAAAGGTGCGGAGACTCGACCCTAATAACCTCAAAAAGGTAAGTACAGAATTGATAGAACAACCTGAGACTCTTTCCTGATTACCTTTGTTATGATTCCCTGATAACCTTTGTTATGATTCCCTGATAACCTTTGTTATGATTCCCTGATAACCTTTGTTATAATTCCCTGATTACCTTTGTATTACCTCTCTCATTACCTTATTTCTTAGTATTACCTCGATTACCTTACATTCTGCGCAACTCCCCACAAAGTAATTCCTTGCTCGTTACGCAAAGTAATCAGCGTTATGACATTGCGTGGTAACTGTTCGCTGTTGCTTTGAGCAGCGAGGGAGACCGCGATCATTCTCGCGGTCGATGACGTTTAAGTGAATTTATTCCGTCAGTAAATACGGTAAGGCACGAATATGGATGTGATAAGAATGTTAGGAGAATGTGTTTCAGTTGCTGGTAATATAGTTGCAATGGGTTGCAGGAAGGGTTTTTAGATTTCTTATTTTTATTTCAGACGTTTTTATGAGAGAGGATCAAGTGTACGAAATCCAAGATGATGGGTTTCCCAGTGAATGTTGTTAGCTTCATCTTCTTCCTCCTGATGGCGAAGTCAGCTTTCGCCAAGAACGTCGTTCATGCTACTGGCGAAGAGAATTCTGCAGGCAGCAGCAGCAGCAGCAGCAGGAGTCTTCTTGAGAACAAAGTCTTGTCGCAGCTGCTGGAGGGTGTTGGAATGAGGAACCTCAAAGCGACGCTGCTCGGCACGTCACTCTTAAGGAAGCTCGTTGTTGGGGACGACAGAGAGGTCGCTCTTGATGAGGTCAAGTCCTTCCTGCTGAAAGAACTGCCAGACTTCGAGGTGGTGAGCAACATGGTGACAGATGGATTTGGGGTTAACAACGACGTTCTGAAACCCTTCGTGAAAATTGTAAACAAGATGAGTAAGCTGAGCAAGAGGAAGCCATCGAAGTCCAAGAATGTAGTCGAATCCGTCCTGGAATTTGTCGATCATTATGTGAACCCAAATGAAGCAGAGCCGAGCGAGGACTCAGTCGAGGATGTTACCAGCGAAGGGCCTCATGACAGCCCCTTCGACTACGCTAGTGACATCAAGATGAACTTCGTCAATGTTGCCAAGGAGCTGTTAGAGAGCAAGTTTGGTAGTAACTTGACCTCCGTCATCGCTTCTTCGGAAGGTGAGATCCCAACAGATGTGTCAAGACTCAACATGACCAGATCCAGTGTATGGATGATCGTCAAGTCGACCTGGCAGCGCCTCTTGGCCTACGTCAGGGAGGAAAACTCGATGGAGAGCTTCATGCAGCTGACACCAGTCAAGGTCATAGACCGCATTTTAAGTCTTGGAGACGAAGTCAGTCTCGCTAACTTCTTGACCAAGAAACTGGACCCGGACTTCGCTGAGTTTCTTGCAGAAGAGATCAACCCGTACCTAGGTCCAATCCGAGACTTCAACAGCTTTTACAACTTCACCAGAGACAACGGATTCGGCGGGATCATCGACTACTTCAAATCCGAGAAATTCAGCTACACGATAAACGTCATATCACGTTTCATCTCCGCCTACCTCGAAGACGCAGTGTCGGACGAGGTGGTAAATCAATACATAGAGTTCATCTCTTTCAACAACACCGAACTTCACAACTTTTACAAGTCCGTCTTAAGGAGCCAAGACAGAATCGCTAACACTGACGTATTCGACCGAACTGTCACAAATGACTCCGATTCATCTGTTACGAACGTAACTCTGCGTTACAAAAGAAACGTGTTACAGGACATCGTCACTAGCCACAAACTGGACGAGGCTTCCGGTCAATTCAGCTCCGAAGTGACTACTGAAGAGTTCGGAAGACAGATTCAGAGGTATGGCGCGATGAGGACATCTAATACTGCCCTGTATGACCCTGCCAGGGATGGTATGTATGGTGGTGGTGGAGGAGGAGGAGGATACGGCGGTGGCGGAGGATACGGTACCATGAACATGAACTCCTTAGACCCGTACGTCACCCTGGGCTCCCTAGCACTGGGTACCATCCTGGGGTTCTTGCTGTACCGAGCTCTGAGAGGGACGCGCAGGAGGGGCAGGCGTGACATCGGCGATGGTTCTCTGTCGTTATGGTTGTCAGATATCCCAGAAAGAGTACTCTCGTGGGGCGCCAGCGTCGATCTGGTGAAGGAAGATGCTCACAACTTCAACAAGACTGGACAGGAAGAGTTCAACTTACCGGACTCCCTGAGGGGCGACTTGTGGTCCACTGACCCCTTAGTAGGAGACAACCTACTGGACAACCAACTGGAGGAGGACGATATGGCTGACCACCTGAACCAGCTGTGGAGGGTATACAAACACAGTAATGAGACCACTTGCGTCCACTCCCACCTGTGTGGAATGATGACAAACAGCACGACAGAACACCTCACTGGCAGAGACTCCAGCATTGCTCTTCTCATGTAAGTGTAAACACATTTCTTCCTTTCCCTGACACTTTTGCTTTCACAGTGATCCCAGATGGGCTCAAATGCCATTCAGTTTTCCTTTCCCTCAGCCTGTCTAGCTAGGGACAAGGCCGCCATTAGTGATATGAGGATAGAGCCTCCTCTACCCCTTTTTCTGAATGACTCATTAGATTTAGCGCTCCGTGAAACACAGAGCTCTACAATCTAAAGTTTTCTTAGAGGCCAAACAGCTAAGCAGAATAATGAGAGTAAGAATGTAATGTTTTTGTAACTGTGCATAAAACCTTTTTAAAATGATATATTTATTTTCAGGGCCTCGATAAGTAATCTGATGGGCGTGGTAGGGTCAGGTCAGCTGCTGGATGACGTGGCCAACAGCCTGGTAGTAGGTGACCTCTTCACCTGCCCCACCTTCACTACCACCACCTGCCACCACCGCCTTCTCTAGGTACCTGATGGGCCGACAACCTGACGATCTGATGACCCGGAAGCTTCAGACCTGGGAACTTGACGATCAGTTGACTGTCTGCTAGACCTGGCAACTTGACGATAAGCTGACTGTCTGCTAGACCTGGCAACCTTGACGAACTACTGACAGCGGCAAATACTGATCTGTCTACTGGACCTGGCAACACGACAAACTATTGACCTGTTGACTTGACTGTCTACTGGACCTGGTATTGTGAGGACCTGACAACCTACTGACCTGGAAACCTGAAGAACTAGAAAAGCGCATCTTCTTGAAAACGAGACAGACTTTAGAGAACGAGGAACTTAAAAACAGGAAAGAATAACAAGAAAAACCACAAAAAATATACACTCACAAACACACACATACATAAATCTAATGGAAAGTAAACAACGAGGGTTCAGGATGATGTAGAATGTATAGAAGCGTCGTAGTCTCTACAAAAGAGAGGAAAACAACATGGCTGCAGGATAAGCTCTCCCTGGGACAACGTCTCGCTCTGTGTGGTAGTTTTCTACACAGGGCGAAACGTGCGTCTTATCTTCGCAGGGATAAAGGAGCGCGACGAGCGATGTGTCCTCAGGGAACCATTCTGAAACATTTCGCCCATCAGACGTGCATGTAGATCAGAGAAGATGAACAAGTGAACGAAGATATTAAAAACAAAACGAAGTACAATCACAATATTTTTTCCCCTATTTATATTGTATACGAAAAAAATTTGAGTATACACAGTAGATTTATAGCAGTATTTATTGATATATATATAATATATATATTAACTATATTTAATATATTAAAACTATATTTATAAGTAAATAGTTAAGATTTTTAAACGGGTGGAGGGGTAAGCCAGTGGAAGGCCTCGGTCAGATGACCAAAAGCTCCAGCTGCTGGCCATCACATGACTAAGACCCGCGTCAGGACACACTTGTCCTGTTTCCTGACAAAACTTACCTAACCTAACTATATTTATACCAACTGAAGATATATTTATAGGATTAAATTTATATATTAACTAGACCCTTCAAGCAGAGCTATATTTTAATATTATTAAATATAACTACATTATACGCTGATCAGAGCTACTTTCACAGCTATAAGGTATACCCGGAACTGTGTTATATGATTATATATGGAAGTTATTGGGACAATTTTGGGTCATTATAAAATATATTATTTTATTTGGGAAAGTTATTGTATAATATAAATTTATTGGAACAAATTATGTTTATTTTCACCTCTGTAATATATATATATATATATATATATATATATATATATATATATATATATATATATATATATATATATATATATATATATATATATATATATATATATATAGTTTTTAACTTTAATTGAAAAATAAATAGGTATATATTTAACATAAATAAAAATATCTTTAAAATATAGACAAGTATCTTTAAGATAGAGACAATTATTTTTTATATAAAGGCTAGTATCTTTAAAGCAAAGCCTTAAAGATACTCTGTAATAGAGATGAGTATCTCTATTACAGAGACAAGTTTCTTTAAGATTGAGACGAATATCTCTAAGATAAATATGAGTATCTCTAAGTTAGAATCGAGTATCTCTAAGATAAAAATGAGTATCTATAAGATAAAGATGAGTATCTATAAGACAGAGACGAGTATCTCTAAGATAAAGACAAGTATCTCTAAGATAGAGACAAGTATCTCTAAGATAAAGACGAATATCTTTAAAGACTAGTATCTGTAAGATTAAAACGAATATCTCTAAAATAGAGACAGTATATCTAAGATAAAAACGAGTATCTTCATGAAAAATTCATTATCTCTGATACAATACAATTCAGTGGAACAAAATACAAAGCAACAATAAAAGTAATACAACATAATGCACTACATAAATGCACAATACAACACAAAATACAATACAGTATAATACAACACAATACACTACATAAATGCACAACACAACACAAAATACAATACAGTATAATACAACACAATACACTACATAAATGCACAAATACAACACAAAATATAATACAGTATAATACAACACAATACAGTAAAATACAACACAATACAGTAAAATACAACACAATACAGTAAAATACAACACAATACAGTAAAATACAACACAATGCAGTATAATACACCACAATACAACACAGTACAGCAGAATACAACACAAACAGCATAATACAACACAGTACAGCAGAATACAACACAATACAGTATAATACAACACAATACAGTATAATACAACACAATGCAGTATAATACAACACAATACAACACAGTACAGCAGAATACAACATAATACAGTATAATACAACACAAAACAGTACAATACAACAATACAGTATAATACAACACAATGCAGCGTCACGAGAGGGATGCAATACGTACCTCGTGCTGCTGAAAGGATCTTGATCCAAGAAAGTGGAGCTACATTCGCTTTCCTCTGATCAAACCTGATTGACTTCCATTCCTCAGGAGCTTATTAAACCCCTAAGGGATTAATGCTTCTCACCAATTTAATAATAATAATATTAATAATAATAATAATAATAATAATAATAATAATAACAACAACAATAATAATAATAATAACAATAATATATATATATATATATATATATGTAGATAGATAGATAGATGGAGAGAGAGAGAGAGAGAGAGAGAGAGAGAGAGAGAGAGAGAGAGAGAGAGAGAGAGAGAGCAATAAGATGGCAGTAAACACGTGTTATAACAGTACTAGAGGTCCTTGATAATGATAAATCTCTAAAGCGGTTAGTACTGAACAGGTGACATGCAACCTTAATAACTCTCGTGTAGTAGATAGGGTTTAAACCTAATATATCAGTTGACTTAAAATGCTAAGCTCTAGCTCAGAGACTTCTTCAGCGTGAGTACGACCCAGTGAGTACGACCCAGTGAGTACGACCCAGTGAGTAGACCCAGTGAGTACGACCCAGTGAGTAGGACCCAGTGAGTACGACCCAGTGAGTACGACCCAGTGAGTACGACCCAGTGAGTACGACCCAGTGAGTACGACCCAGTGAGTACGACCCAGTGAGTACGACCCAGTGAGTACGACCCAGTGAGTACGACCCCGCGACTACAAATCGCACGGATCATCGTTGTGGAAGTTGGGAGGAGAACTTAACGGCATTAGAAGCCACGATCTGTGACCCGGTCTAAAGTGCTTGATCGACTCCAGTGACGCTACGAGGAGGAGCAGGAGGTGGAGGAGGAGGTGGAGGATGAGGTGGAGGAGGAGGAGGAGGAGCAGGAGAAGGAGGAGCGTGAGGCAAGCGTCATTCTCCGGAACCAGGAGTGGGTGAAACTACGCCCACTGTGGGCGTGGTGGAAGGGTGGGTGGGAGGCGGCCATGTGATCTGTAAAAAAAAGCGAGAGAGACATAGAGCTAGAGAGAGAGAGGGAGGGAGGGAGGGAGGGAGGGAGAGTGGGACTGATGGAGGCGCTAGATACTTGTTGCATCTATGGCTAACAGATATGTCTCAGTACTCGTGGAGGCTCCGGGCTGTCAAGACGCCAGACACGGGACTTCTCAGTCACTTCTTCCTCCTGAAGCCACGACAGACAGACTCCTTCAACAGGCAGGTAGTCTGGCAGGCAAGTAGGCTCAAATCCCCATTTTTTTTCCATCCCTCAGGATCTATCTGAGGAACCAGCATCAATAACGGTACTAGGTCACTACCACCTCGTACCTAGTAGCGTTATTGATGCTAGGTACGTACCTACTACCACCCTGTACCTAGCATCAATAACACCACTAGGTACGAGGTGGTAGCGACCTGTCCTGGGTCTTGGTGTAGTCTGGTGACAGTACATTGAATTGGTCTTTTATAAAATCTTGAAGCGCCCTTCAGAGATAATCACACCTCGAAGGAGTACAGAAGCTCTCCCTCAGGGCCTCCCTCGGACAGGTGCGTCCTTCAGGACCTCCCTCTGACAGGTGCGTCCTTCAGGGCCTCCCTCTGACAGGTGCATCCTTCAGGGCCTCCCTCTGACACGTGCATCCTTCAGGGCTTCCCTCTGACAGGTACGTCCTTCAGGGCCTCCCTCGGACAAGTGTGTCCCTCATCCTCCATCCCATCATCTCAGAAAGAAGCCATCCTACATTTTAAAACATAAATTTGGAAATGATCAATGAACTCAGCAGTTCGCTGTGCAAAACTGGCAAATCATTCCTATACCTTGTCAAGTTAGCACCTCTAATCAGTGGGTTTGTTGTGATTGGCTCTAGCAACACTGTTAGTCCCTCTCCAGATCGTGAAGAGACGAGAAAGCAATCTTTGATTTTCTCACGGCTGTAGTGGACATTCTCAAGGCTATATTCATTTCAGTCCTTCCCCTTCGCTGTAACTCGGTGATTTCCTGAAAGCTCTCTGCACTCTCTTACTTTTAAGAGACTTCGAAGATTATTTAGAATAAACACCGAGGGCAAAGAACGACACAGTAGACAGTTGTCTCCTGGTCGCCCTAAAGAGCACTTGAGTCAGGAGCAGTCGCGAACTTCAGCTAGCGAAATTATATTATGTAAATTTCTAGATGAGTCTTCTAGTGTTGAGCTTCAGTTCTTGGGCCGTAGTTTAACCTCCTGTTTGCCGACGTAACCAGGTGTTATACTGGTTTAACTTTGGCCTCATTTCTGTTCATACTGTGACGGTCTTTAATCTGTTCCATACATCCGCTACGACGACTCTATATACCTGTTGCATGACGTCTGTTCTTGTGCGCTTACACTCTACCAGTGTCCCCTAAACACTATGTGTACACCAGTGTCCCCTGAATAGTATGTGTCCACCAGTGTCCCCTAAACAGTATGTGTCCACCATATGTAATCATCCGAGCATCATGTATGTTGTGATCATATCCCTCCTCTTTGTCCGTGCCTCACAGCGTCGTGAGTTCATGATAACGCATTCTGTCTTCTAGGCGCCAGTCGTGTTGCAAACCTTGGGACCCTCTCAGCTTCATTACATGGTTTATGTTTGTTATGGCTGAGTACAGGAACCTCTGCTGGCGACTTACTTTATCTTTCTTATACGATGTAATATTTACCTTCCTTTAACCTTAACGAAACATCTTCGTTATGGTTCAACGTTTTGAAGTTCCTTAACGAAGGACTTTTGAAGTCTAGGAAGATGCAGTCAACCCATACTCATCTTTCCTGTCAATTTCCCCCCCCACGAGTCTATCGCGTATTTCTGTCAGATTTATGAGGCAGGATTTTCTTCAGAGACGAATAGGGAGGTGGATTACCTTGGCTGAATAAATCCGCTCGAAACGCGCAAATTGGAGATGAAACAGGAGTGTTTCGGTCTGTTGTGAAACATCATCAGTTCACATTTCGGCCCACGATGGGCCGAAATGTCGTCTTAGTTTCATTTCTAATCTGCGGGTTAACTGCGAGACTAATACCCGAGTCTGTTCCTGTATGGACGTAGGAAATCTGTTACTACTACTACTGCTACTACTACTACTGATACTACTACTACTACTGCTACTACTGCTACTACTACTACTACTGCTACTACTACTGCTACTACTGCTACTACTGCTACTACTGCTACTACTACTACTACTACTGCTACTACTACTGATACTACTACTACTACTACTACTACTACTGATACTACTACTACTGCTACTACTACTACTGATACTACTACTACTGCTACTACTACTACTGATACTACTACTACTACTGCTACTACTGCTACTACTACTACTACTGCTACTACTACTACTACTGATACTACTACTATTACTACTACTACTACTGCTACTACTACTACTATTGCTACTACTGCTATTACTACTACTACTACTGCTACTACTACTACTACTGATACTACTACTACTACTGCTACTACTGCTACTACTGCTACTACTACTACTGATACTACTACTACTACTGCTACTACTGCTACTACTACTACTACTGATACTACTACTACTACTGCTACTACTGCTACTACTGCTACTACTACTACTACTACTACTACTGCTACTACTACTACTACTGCTACTACTACTACTACTGCTACTACTGCTATTACTACTACTACTACTGCTACTACTACTACTATTGCTACTACTACTACTACTATACTATGACCCAAATAGCGCTCTATAACTGCAGCAACGTTCTATAACTGCTATAATAGCACGGTTTATAAGCAGCAGTTGATAATTTCACAAAACTAACAAGACAACTGACATCTCTCCATAAGAGATGAAGGAGAGGTAAAGAAGAGATGTAGAAGAGTTAAAGAAGGAATAAGAGAAATGGAAAAGATTTCCGACAGATATAGGAAGAGAGGGTCAAAGAAGAGAGAGACAGAGGGAGAGAGAGACAAAGAAAGAGAGAGACAGAGGAAGAGAGAGACAAAGAAAGGAAGATAAATATAATTCATAGAAGATAAGAAGAGCTGCGGATCAAAGGAGAGAAGAAATTTCCTGGAATTTATTGAAGTTCATCAAAAAAATGTTGAAGACGTCACCAGGAGGAAGAACACTAAGAAATGTATATATATATATATATATATATATATATATATATATATTATAATTGTCAGATAGTTAAGGTGGTTTTGGTTGGGAAAATATTAGGTTTTAAATGTCTGTATGTATTTCGATCACTTTCCAGGCTGTCTTCTAGCCATTTAATTCCCTTTATCTAGTAGTCACGCCTCCGTAAATACTCTAATTTAAAAACTAGAACATAAAAAATACTTTCAACTTTTGTCTTTTTCTAGTAATATATACTGTGTATAATAGTGATTTCTACAGAGAGAGAGAGAGAGAGAGAGAGAGAGAGAGAGAGAGAGAGAGAGAGAGAGAGAGAGAGAGAGAGAGAGAGAGAGAGAGAGAGAGAGAGAGAGAGAGAGAGAGAGAGAGAGAGAGAGAGAGAGAGAGAGAGAGAGAGAGAGAGAGAGAGAGAGAGAGAGAGAGAGAGAGAGAGAGAGAGAGAGAGAGAGAGAGATATGATAATGGTAAACTTATAAATAATGCTCACCATATTGTGTTGGGCAAACTTGGCTCGTTCACACACCACTGGTTTGTTAACACACCACTGGTTGTGTTAACACACCTATGGTGTGTTAACACAACACTGGTTGTGTTAACACACTCACTGGTTGTGTTAACACATCACTGGTTGTGTTAACACACTCACTGGTTGTGTTAACACACTCACTGGTTGTGTTAACACACCACTGGTTGTGTTAACACACCCACTGGTTGTGTTAACACACCTACTGTTGTGTCTAACACAACCAGTGAGTGTGTAACACACCACTGGTTGTGTTAACACACCCACTGGTTGTGTTAACACACCCACTGGTTGTGTTAACACCCCTACTGGTTGTGTTAACACACCCACTGGTTGTGTTAACACACTCACTGGTTGTGTTAACACACTCACTGGTTGTGTTAACACACTCACTGGTTGTGTTAACACACTCACTGGTTGTGTTAACACACTCACTGGTTGTGTTAACACACTCACTGGTTGTGTTAACACACTCACTGGTTGTGTTAACACACTCACTGGTTGTGTTAACACACACACTGGTTGTGTTAACACACACACTGGTTGTGTTAACACACACACTGGTTGTGTTAACACACACACTGGTTGTGTTAACACACTCACTGGTTGTGTTAACACACTCACTGGTGTGCTAACACACACACTGGTTGTGCTAACACACCACTGGTGTGTTAACACACCACTGGTTGTGTAACACACACACTGGCTGTGCTAACACACACACTGGTGTAACACACACACTGGCTGTGCTAACACACTCACTGGTGTGTAACACACTCACTGGTTGTGTTAACACACTCACTGGTTGTGTTAACACACCCACTGGTTGTGTTAACACACACACTGGTTGTGTTAACACACACACTGGTTGTGTTAACACACACACTGGTTGTGTTAACACACCCAGCATGGTGTCAAGTGGATCATTTATCATAGTGTAGTCTGCGGTGTGCTAATGAATATTAATGATAATGAAAACACTGTACAAGACTATGTCTGTGTGTGTGTGTGTGTGTGTGTGTGTGTGTGTGTGTGTGTGTGTGTGTGTGTACTCACCTAGTTGTACTCACCTAGTTGTGGTTGCAGGGGTTGAGTCACAGCTCCTGGCCCCGCCTCTTCACTGGCCGCTACTGGGTCACTCTCCCTGCGCCATGATCTTTATTATACCTCCTCTTAAAGCTATGTATGGATCCTGCCTCCACTACATCGCTTCCTAAACTATTCCACTTCCCGACAACTCTGTGACTGAAGAAATACTTCCTAACATCCCTGTGATTCATCTGAGTCTTCAACTTCCAACTGTGTCCCCTTGTTCCTGTGTCCCATCTCTGGAACATTCTGTCTCTGTCCATTTTGTCAATTCCTCTCAGTATCTTATATGTCGTTATCATGTCCCCCCTATCTCTCCTGTCCTCCAGTGTCGTCAGGTCGATTTCCCTTAACCTCTCCTCGTAGGACATACCCCTTAGCTCCGGGACTAGTCTTGTTGCAAACCTTTGCAATTTCTCGAGCTTCTTCACGTGCTTGGCTAGGTGTGGGTTCCAAACTGGTGCTGCATACTCCAGTATGGGCCTAACGTACACAGTGTACAGGGTCCTGAACGATTCTTTATTAAGATGTCGGAATGCTGTTCTTAGGTTTGCTAGGCGCCCGTATGCTGCAGTAGTTATTTGGTTGATGTGCGCCTCAGGAGATGTTCCTGGTGTTATACTCACCCCAAGATCTTTTTCCTTGATTGAGGTTTGCAGTCTCTGGCCCCCTAGACTGTGCTCCGTCTGCGGTCTTCTTTGCCCTTCCCCAATCTTCATGACTTTGCACTTGGTGGGGTTGAACTCCAGGAGCCAATTGCTGGACCAGGCTTGCAGCCTGTCCAGATCCCTTTGTAGTTCTGCCTGGTCCTCGTCCGATGTGCGTTGTATGTGTTGTTATATTTCTGATAACTGTAATGAGGGGTACACTGTATATTAATAAATGACCCAGTCAGTCAGTATTCTCTGAGTATCATCCTTCTTCTTCTGCAGGAGTCATTATGAAGACGCCGATGACATCGTCCATCATTGTGGCTCTCGTCCTCATGGCCAACAACACCTCGCCCATAACCAGCGATAACAGCACAAACACATCGCAAGAGAATACAAACAACAGTCTAATGAACCTAGCTGTCGACAACCTGAAGGATCTCATGAAGAACGCAGCTAGCCACACTCTTAGGGACCTCACGAAGAGTATGGCCGGTCTGGATAACAACCAAACGATGCCCTTTCTTCAGCAACTTTTCTCTGGTTCAGATATTAGAAAAACGAAGGAAGTCCTAAAGAAAAGCGTTGGGGACTCTAAAGCAGAGGCAGGTAGCTGGGGCAGTAGTGCGTCACTGCTTACAACATTTCTTCAGCAGCTGATGGAAGCAAAGGAACTGAGCACCATGATCGTTGATGGTCTTGGCGTCAATGATGATTTTATGAAGCCTCTTAGCAGGATTGTCAAAGCAATGAGTAAGATGAGCGCAAAACATTCATCTGAATCAAAGAACTTCGGTTTGTTTAGTGACGAGGTGCCTAGGACAGACAAAAGTAGTATCATTCAAAATACTATCGAAGACTACTCTAACGATGGGTCGCTGCCACTTGCTTCGCAAGCAGTTCCTTCTGATATCAACGGAGAGTTTTTGCAGCTGGCTAAGAACATCTTCGAAGAGGAGTTCGGAAGCTTAGACTTCATAGTACATTCTATCGCCCCAGACTCTTCGGGTATACTAGCAAACTTCAGTGCCAACAACACGAGTTTCTGGATGATGATGAAGTCGACGTGGGAGCGTGTTCTGGCTTACCTTGAAGAGGAGAATTCGTTGTCGTATTTCATGCAGCTCACACCAGTTAAAATAATTGACAGGATTATGAGTCTTGGAGACGACGTGAATCTCATTAACTTCCTGGCGAAGAAACTCGATCCAGAATTTGCCTTATTTCTCGTGACTGAGATCGACCCGTACTTGGGTCCTCTTAGAGACTTCGAAAGCTTTTACAACTTCACTAAAGACTATGGTCTGAACGGCGTTTTGGATTACTTCAGATCTGAAAATTTCACTTTCACCGCCAACACAATGTATCGCCTCTTCCAAGCTTACCTCGAGAATAAAATTTCCAGCGATTTGGTGAATCAGTACATCGAGTTGATATCCTTCAACAATGTCGAACTGTACAACTTCTACAAGTCTGTCATCCAGAGACAAAACCAAAGCTCATCCGAAGCAGGAAGCAGCGATACTCAGCAGCGCTTCAAGAGAAATGTCTTAGATCACATTGTGAGTAGTTTCAAGTTTGGGGGTCTTGTGTCCGAAGACTCCCTGCCTCGGTCTGACGAACCTCCGTCTGAAACATTCATCAGGAAAGACTACGAAACAGAAGAAACAAGCGATTATAGTCCAGAAGACAAATCTGAGGTACTCTTGGAAACATTAGCTAGAGATTACAGAACTGAAGAAACTCACGATTACGACCCAGAAGAGAAATCCGAAAGGAAAATGATATCTCAGAATGGATATGGCTACGCCGCGTCTTCCTACAGGAGCTCTGGAGGCTACGGTGGTGGGGGGATGATGTATGGTGGCAGCAGCGCTGGCTACATGAGTACACTGGATCCGTATGTGGTGCTGGGAGCTTTGTCTCTGGGGATACTTCTAGGCTTCCTGCTCTACCGCCTCGTCAACGGCACTCGAAGAGGCCGAAGTGACATCAGCGATGGGTCGTTGTCATTGTGGCTATCTGATATACCCAACCAGGTCCTGCCCTGGGGCACCAGCGTAGAACGCATAAGACGAGAGGCACAAAACTTCAACAAAACGGGTGAAGAGGAGTTCAACTTGCCGGAGTCCCTCAGGGGAGACGTATGGTCTACAGATCCTCTAGTCGGACACGAATTTTTAGAGGAAAACCTTGCTGAAGATGATATCGCCGACCATTTGAACCAGCTGTGGCGAGTGTTTCAGGAGACAAGTTCACCAGTTTGCGTGCACTCCCATCTGTGCAAGAAAGTGACCAACAGCACCACAGACCATCTCACTGGCAGGGACTCGAGCATGGCTCTTCTCATGTGAGTTGCAATAATGACCTTTATTTAAGCCTTACCTTTCACTTACCTCTAAATAATTTAAATTTTTTTATTAACAGCTCTGCACATGCAGGAAGAATACTGTAAAATGCGATCAAGTAAATTGTGTTATGTATAAAGTAAATGCGCATCAAAGGCTGCAGTAGAGTGGGTCACTACACAGAGCTGTGTACGCTTAACGAGGTTATAAGAAGCCTGAAGGCATTGTTTTGGTTTAATGCCTAATTGACTGCATGTGTGTCATTATAACTATTACACCCGAACACTGAGAGATACACACCTCTCAGTGTGTGTACACTGAGAGATACTCACCTCTCAGTGTATGTAACCTGAGAGATACACACCTCTCAGCGTATGTATACTGAGAGATACTCACCTCTCAGTGTATGTACCCTGAGAGATACTCACCTCTCAGTGTGTACCCTGAGAGATACTTACCTCTCAGTGTATGTACCCTGAGAGATACACACCTCTCAGTGTGTGTACCCTGAGAGATACTCAGATCTCGGTTTATAAACCTTGTTCTGTAACTGTTTTTTTCTCTTTCATGGTGTTCAGTACAGTAAATGCAATTTCATACATTCTTACACACAACCATGGCTGAAACGTCATTCTCCTAATTTTGTGTCATGCACAACCAGATGAGTTGACTTTGTGTATTGTTAGGTAATATACATATTAAATGATATTTTAAATTTAACACAGAATTGTTTTTTCCAGGGCATCAGTGAGCAACATGATGGGGGTAGTGAGGTCAGGTCAATTGGTGGATCATGTGACCAATAACCTGGTGTTAGGGAACCACTACACCTGCCCAAATCCCACCGGCTGCCACCAGTACTTGCTGTAGCAACTACAACACCTGCCCAAATCCCACTGGCTGCCACCAATACTTCCTGTAGCAACTACAACACCTGCCTGAATCCCACCGGCTGCCACCAATATTTCCTGTAGCAACTACAACACCTGCCCAAATCCCACCGGCTGCCACCAATACTTACAGCAGCTCCTACTCTGCCTGAATTCTACATGGTACCAAAAATACAGGCTGTAGCTATCTTTACATCTGCTCCAATCCCACCGGCTGCCACCAATACTTGTGGCACACCCCCTTGTATATACACTGAGAGGTACCCCTCTTGTATATACACTGAGAGGCACCCCCCTTGTATAGACACTGAGAGGCACACCCCCTTGTATATACCCTGGGGAGTGTTCTTAAGTTTATACACTGAGAAGTGTGCTCAAATGTATATACAGGAGGGTCCCACGTATACAGCAGGTTAGGTTCTGGGCTACTGTAGGGCTCCACTTATACAGCAGGGTAGGTTCTGGGCTACTGTAGGGCCCCACATATACAGCAGGTTAGATTCTGGGCTACTGTAGGGCTCCACTTATACAGCAGGTTAGATTCTGGGCTACTGTAGGGCTCCACTTATACAGCAGGTTAGGTTCTGGGCTACTGCTATAAAGCAAAAATTGCCGTAAAGTGGAACATAGACTTTTTTCACTTTCAAATGCATATAAAAGTCTAATAACACATTTGCACAATCATATATTAAGTGAACAATAGAGTTAGGACCAAAAAATACATATATAGTACACACGTACCTTAAAATATTTTCGTTCTGAGGTTATAGTGAGTGGTGAATATATTTATTGTAGGAAGTCTGAATAAATGAAGAATGGGTATAATTGGAAACCGCTGTATTAGCGAAACGCCGTCGTGAAGCGAAACGCCGTGAAGCGAAACGCCGTGAAGCGAAACGCCGTAAAACGGGACATGTTTTGTATGTGTTATGAGGTATACTTCTCAAACGTATGTGCACCGAAAGAATATATATGGAAGTATATTTTCTGGTATGTGTATACAGCGAGAGGTGTATTTATATGTTTATATACACTGGGGGTGTGTTTTTTGACCTCTATATATACTGAAAGATGTGTTTCTGACCTTTGTATATATACACTGAGAAGACTATTCAGTTGTGAACTTACTGAATTGGCGACTCAGCAATAATAATAATAATAATAATAATAATAATAATAATAATAATAATAATAATAATAATAATAATAATAATAATAATAATAATAACAATAATAATAATAACAATAATAATAATAATAATAATAATAATAATAATAATAATAATAATAATAATAATAATAATAATGGATCTCTTTATGTATTATAAATATATCTATATAAGAATGCTCTAATTCCAAGGACTAAGATCTACTCTTCCTTTTCTAAGATATTTATATGAGAGTATTTATTTACTCACCTGTACGTGGTGAATACATAAATACTCACCACGTACAGCTCCTGGCCCCAATATGTGAGTGTGTATAAGAATACCTGAACTTCATGGTTATTTTTGTATTAAAATTTATCCTCCTCCTTGGATCAAACCTGATGGTTTCTTATTTCGTAGGCGCCATGTGACACTCACGGGTTTATCGCCTCCCCATAATACAGCAACACTGGCATGCAAGTATACGCGTGTATGAGTATAATAGTATGTATTTTTATGGATGTGTATGTTTATGTATGACTTAATTTGTGAATACACATACAGACCACATTATGTAATGTATGTATTTTTATTATGTAATAAACTGAGGCATTAAATATTATGAATGAAAATTTCTTCTTTTACCCATATCCTATATATATATATATATATATATATATATATATATATATATATATATATATATATATATATATTTTTTTTTTTTTTTTTTTTTTTAACACATCGGCCGATTCCCACCAAGGCAGGGTGGCCCGAAAAAGAAAAACTTTCATCATCATTCACTCCATCACTGTCTTGCCAGAAGGGTGCTTTACACTACAGTTATAAAACTGCAACATTTACACCCCTCCTTCAGAGTGCCGGCACTGTACTTTGTATATATACACTGAGAAGACTATTCAGTTGTGAACTTACTGAATTGGCGACTCAGCAATAATCATATATATATATATATATATATGACCGGACTTTCCTGGATTTCCTACTCTGTTTCTGAAACTTTGCAAGCATCTGATGATGTGTTGATTGCAACACGAAAGGCCTGAAGTTAACATTCCACTCCCCCCGTGATTGTTTTGCATCTCGTATCTCTTATTTGAGATTAATATTTGATAACATTCTACAATATTTTATATGTCAACAGTAAGGTAGGTAGAGTGAGCAGCTCTCTTCTCAGTCTGCCTACCTCACTGTTCACCTAACAGTAAGTAGGTACCTGGGTGTTAGAAGACTGGTGTGGGTCGCATCCTGGGTACAAAACTGACCTAATTTGCGGGAAATGCTCAGCATAACAAGGGGCTTTCTATATAGTAGTATGTCATTGATGTCAACTATGGTCTGTATACCTTGTACATGTACTTGTAGAAATAAAGATTATTATTATTATACATCAATGATCTTCCCAACGTATCCCAACACCTGAAACCGATTCTCTTTGCTGACAACACGACTTATGTCATCTCCCACCCAAATCTTGCCTCACTCAACACCATTGTTAATGAAGAGCTGCTAAAAATATCAACCTGGATGACAGCCATCAAACTTACACTTAACACTGACAAAACCTTCTACATTATGTTTGGTAACAGAACAGGTGTTGCACAACTGATTGACATAATGATTGACAACACTCCTATTGCTAAACACAATGAGGGCAAATTCCTGGGCCTACACCTGGAGAGCAACCTGAATTTCAGCACCTATATCAACCACATAGCAAAAAAAGTATCCAAAACGGTTGGGATCCTCTCTAAGATACGTTACTATGTACCGCAATCAGCTCTACTCACACTATACTATTCACTCATCTATCCCTACCTCACCTATGCCATATGTGCTTGGGGATCAACAGCAACAACTCACCTAAAACCAATATTAACTCAACAAAAAGCCGCAGTAAGAATTATCACGCAATCCAATCCCAGGCAACACCCCCCCCCCACTCTTCAAAGACCTAAATTTACTCACTGTTCAGAACATCCACACTTACTACTGTACAACCTACATGTACAGAACATCCACACTTACTACTGTGCAAGCTACATGTACAGAACCATCAATTCCAATATTAACCCTGAACTAAAACGCTTTCTTGATAGTTGTGACAGGACCCATAGGCACAATACCAGACACAAAAATCTATGACATTCCACGTGTCCGGCTAAATCTATACAAACGTTCAATGTACATTAAAGGGAATAAAATCTGGAACTCCCTACCTGAAAACTCCAAAACTGCAGACAGCCACCATTTTCAACACTATCATCAAAAAACATCTATTCTCACTAACACCCCCCACCATCACCTAACACCCCACCATCACGTAACACACCCCACCATCACCTAACACACCCCACCATCACCTAACACACCCACCATCACGTAACACACACACACATCCTCCTCATCTACACCAACACTGAACCAAAGGACAGTAAACATAAAATCCCGAATATAGTTATTGTCTAATAAATCTCAAACTAGTCTTAAGTTTGCCTGATTTACTCCAATATTGGAGCTTTAATAGAAACTGTATAACATGCCAAGACAAAAACCATTCTTATTACTAATTTTTTTACAATCTAAACATTCTGAACTACCTCACTATGGTAAATCTATTTAATCATTTGAAATTTGTATTCATATGTAATTTGTAATATAGATTAAGAACTAGTATTAAGTCTGCCCGAAATGCCTAGCATGCCCAGGCATACTAGGCATGCTAATGGCCATCTTTGTAATTATTGTCTTCTAAATGTAAACTACACATTGTAATCTTTACAGATAAATAAAATATGTAATCTCAATAATTAATCTTAATCATATCAGTGAAAAGGTCATATAGATACTGACCATTTCTCTGATCTCATTCAAAGAAACGTAAGGAGTCGAACGAGGTAAACTGCTGTCTTTATATGTGCGGGTTGTGTGTGTAATGTAATCTCAATCTTAATCTTAATCATCATCAGTGAAAAGGTCATAGTAGACGGTACTGACCATTTTCTCTGATAACTGCATCAAAGAAAACGGCTAAGCGGAGTCAGAACGAGGGTAAACTAGACTGTCTGGGTAAGATCTTAAGATAAGATTTCTTCGGATTTTTAACCCCGGAGGGTTAGCCACTCAGGATAACCCAAGAAAGTCAGTGCGTCATCGAGGACTGTCTGTCTTATTTCCATTAGGGTCCTTAATCTTGTCCCCCAGGATGCGACCCACACCAGTCGACTAACAACCCAGGTACCTATTTGCTGCTAGGTGAACATGACAACAGGTGTAAGGAAACACGTCGAAATGTTTCCACACGCCGGGAATCGAACCCGGGCCCTCCGTGTGTGAAGCGAGAGCTCAAGCCACCAGGCCACCGGGCCACCAATAGTGTAGTGTAGGCACCCCTCTGGCAAGATAGTGATGGAGTGAATGATGATAAAAGCGTTTCTTCTTTTTTGGGTCACCCTGCCTTGGTGGGAAACAGCCGATGTGTCAATTAAATAATAATTTCTCCTAGGCTGGTCATGGACCAGCCTCGTGGTGGTGGTGGTTAGCAGTGGTGGTGGTAGTAGTAGTGGTGGTGATGGTGGTCGTGGTAGTAGTGGTGTTTGTAGTGATGGTACACAACAACGTGTTGTAATAGACTTGCTCATAGATCTCGCCTCTCCCGGGATTAAACCCGGGTTATTTCAGTTGTGAGTCGAATGATCTGAACAATGACTAGACAGGGGGGAGGGGGATTCCCTCACCCCTAAAACATCCCCCTCCCTTCCCGATGGTCCTAGACCCCTCTCCCCTTATTCTCTTGGCTCAGTACCAGCGCTGGCGTCCTGCAGGCTAGATGCTTGGGTCCTTCGCTGACTCCAGTGTATACCTCTTCAAGAAGTCCCAACTAGTGTCTGGATTTCTAGCTGTGTGAATGCTACCTCCTAGATGATTCTAGAGACCTCTTTAAAAGTGAGTTCATCTCTCAACAGTGAAAATCAAAAGACATTTGAAAAAGTAATTAGTTACCCCTCTACCTGCCATTGTGTTAGAAATTAGTTACCCCTCTACCTGCCGTTGTGTTAGAAATTAGTTACCCCTCTACCTACCGTTGTGTTAGAGATTAGTTACCCCTCTATCTGCCGTTGTGTTAGAAATTAGTTACCCCTCTACCTGCCGTTGTGTTAGAGATTAGTTACCCCTCTATCTGCCATTGTGTTAGAAATTAGTTACCCCTCTAAGTACCGTTGTTTTAGAGATTAGTTACCCCTCTATCTGCCGTTGTGTTAGAAATTAGTTACCCCTCTATCTGCCGTTGTGTTAGAAATTAGTTACCCCTCTACCTGCCGTTGTGTTAGAAAATAGTTACCCCTCTATCTGCCGTTGTGTTTGAGATTAGTTATTCCTCTACCTGCCGTTGTGTTAGAAATTAGTTACCCCTCTACCTGCCGTTGTGTTAGAAATTAGTTACCCCTCTATCTGCCGTTGTGTTTGAGATTAGTTATTCCTCTACCTGCCGTTGTGTTAGAAATTAGTTACCCCTCTACCTGCCGTTGTGTTAGAAATTAGTTACCCCTCTACCTGCCGTTGTGTTAGAAATTAGTTACCCCTCTACCTGCCGTTGTGTTAGAAATTAGTTACCCCTCTATCTGCCGTTGTGTTAGATATTAGTTACCCCTCTATCTGCCGTTGTGTTAGAAATTAGTTACCCCTCTTCCTACCGTTGTGTTAGATATTAGTTACCCCTCTATCTGCCGTTGTGTTAGAAATTAATTACCCCTCTACCTGCCGTTGTGTTAGAAATTAGTTACCCCTCTATCTGCCGTTGTGTTAGAAATTAATTACCCCTCTATCTGCCGTTGTGTTAGAAATTAATTACCCCTCTATCTGCCGTTGTGTTAGAAATTAGTTACCCCTCTATCTGCCGTTGTGTTAAAGATTAGTTACCCCTCTATCTGCCGTTGTGTTAAAGATTAGTTACCCCTCTATCTGCTGGAAAAAAAGAATTAAGGGGTTAATTTATCTGCTGACAGTAGACTGACGGTGTTTCTCCTGCTGACTTCGATTCAATATGTGTAAGGTTTGTACAAAGCTATTGTGTAATTATTATTATTATAATTATTATTATTACTTTTATTGTTGTTCTTATGTACAAGTAGAAATAAAGATTTATTATTATTATTATGCACTTGTAGAAATAAAGATTATTGTTATTATTATAGCGCTGTATGACCCCTGTGGTTTGGTCGATCACCATGCCCAGCCCTTCTAGGGCAGGGTAGGTGCCAAGGCTGGAGCTTGCTACCATCTGCGGCTCGCAAGCCTGCCCTTCCCGTCAGCCTCCTTGGGGCGGGGAAGGTGGCAGACCAGAGTGGCCTAGCAACTAGCTACCTACCTGCCTCGTGCTTGTGGGCGAATATGGCTAGGTATCTCCTTCCATGGGAGACATAGGTCTCTGCTACTCCCACGCCAGGGAGCCGGAGCCGGGTCACCATCTGGTAAAGACCCGGGCCGGGAGAATTCCCGGTGAATCAACACCTCCTCCTGTGGTTTAGCGCTTCTATTTGATTATAATAAATAATAATGTTATTATTATAATTTTGATAGCTTGATTTATTTGGTTTCAAATCTATCTACTATACGAGTGTCATTTCTTCACGAAAGAGACAAGAAAACTTTAATCCCTAAAATAGGGCTGAAAGTAAACTGTCTGTGTATATTGACCGGGAGATACACAGCTCTCGGTGTATATACACTGGGAAATACACATCTGTTTATACACACCTCTCAGGTGTTAATATGTATGATAATTGAACTTATGTGGACCTGTACCTAAATAAACGTTCTTACCTCTCAGTGTATATACATTGAGAGGCAAGAATATACACACAAGAATATACACACATCTCTCGGCGCATAACAATTATACATATTAAGTTATATATACTGTATAAATGAGTCTACGATATGCAGAACTATATGCAGTAAGTGCACTACCGTGGGTATGATAAGAGATTCGTAGCATTCAAAGTCTGATGGTACGCAGTAGGGAGTGGCTGAGTCAACACTAACTGTTCAAGCTAACTGTTAGTAACTGTATAGAGCGTGCCTGGAAGTATTGTGTTCAGCTGCGTCAGACACGGCCGCGTGAGTGTTTGAACAAGCCAGTGGTGCGTTGTGGAGGCTGGAGGCTTGGTAGGGGATCCTGGTAAGGCTACTGATGCTGCTACTACTACTAGTAGTGCTGCTGTTATTATTACGGCTACTATCGCTTCATATTATCGCTGCTACTACTATTTACCATTACTACTACTCTTCCCCATATTTAGTTGCAGTATCTTAAACATACCCACTTGCAGACGATGTTGCTGTGTCTGGTGTGGGTGCTGACGATGACAGTGAGAAGCGAGGCCCACATCTCAAACTCCCCGGGGTCTATGAATCCCCCGAGGGGCGAGCCAGGTGCTCCTGAAGGCGGAAGAGCCGAAAGCTTTGCTTCAAGGTCTGTGGTAGGTGACCAGTATGCTGGAGACACCGGCAGTAGACATTCAGAGGGCGTCCCTCTGGTTCACCATCCTGCAAAGGGCGCCGTGGGTAGCGTCCTGGAGAGTCTGTTTGACCTTGGACTGAGGAGTCTTGAGAAGCAGGAGGCTAAAGAACAGGAAGAAGAAGAACTGGTTGAAGACATCGTGAAGTTAGGGTTTGGTAGTTCGACCTCGATGTCCTCAGGCCTTGGTGGCTCTACCTCGATGTCCTCAGGCCTTGGTGGCTCTACCTCGATGTCCTCAGGCCTTGGTGGCTCTACCTCGATGTCCTCAGGCCTTGTTGGCTCTACCTCGATGTCCTCCGGCCTTGGTGGCTCTACCTCGATGTCCTCAGGCCTTGGTGGCTCTACCTCGATGTCCTCAGGCCTTGGTGGCTCTACCTCGATGTCAGTTGAACCGTCAGGCTACGTCGATGGCCAGAACCCGTCACCTTTGCTTCGCTTCTTGAAGGGGCTTAGAGAAAACGCTTGGCAACAACTCAAATCAATGGCTCTCAGCTACATAGCACTACTGAATCGAGAATACGAGAGGCAGGACCTGCAGGAGAAGCTGCCTCTTGATCTGATCAAGAACATGGTCAACTTCGGAGACGGTGTGAACTTCCTCCACATCCTCGGCAAGAGAGTGGACCCGGGGCTGACCGAGCACGTAATCCATCAACTGAAACCAATGTTGGTAAACCTCAGTGCCAGCACGGGCTTTCAGGAAGGGGAAACTTCTTTCTTCAAGAGGTTTGTGAGGACCGTGGCACTGAAGAGTATTCGCGAGTTCACTAGCCATGTGTTGGGCGTTACCGGAAGGTACTTCACAGAGGAGGACCTCAAGGACTACAAGAACTACCTTGCTTTAAGCTTTCCTGCGGCCAAGGCAGGACTGGACCTAATACTCAACATACCACTTAAGCCTCAAGTAAGCTCCGGAGCTCGGTTTTTAGTAGGCACGCAACGCTATGGCACCAACAGTGGCTACAATGCCAATAGGGCAGGGTATGGTGGCTATGACAGTGGTGTAGGCTATGGCGCCCAAAATCCCTATGGAACCAGCTATAACTATGGTGTTTACATGGACCCATACCTGGTCTTGGGCAGCCTCGGGGCAGCGGCTCTGTTGTCTCTCTTGGTCTTCAAGGTTATGGCTTCCATTAGTACCACAAAAGCTCGCAGCTTTCCTGAGAACTACGACACCGACATAACAGAAACCTTCAGCACCATCTACACACTTCTTGACGACGCAGACGACAAATACAGGCATAGAAGGTCGTCTCCCACCACCATGGACGACTCTGACGACCTGATCCACGGGCTCAACTCCCTCTGGAAGGAACACCAGAATGACTTCGGCTGCGTCAGGTGTTCACTCTTCAGGTCGATGGTAGCACCCGGGTTTACAAGACACAATGTAGGGAAGGACTTGGCTTTGTAAGTGAAGTTCTGGCTTAGAAAAGTATTTTTATGGTTGCAATCTTATCTTGTAATTATAAGTATTGATATACTCTCTATCACTGATATTAATATTATTATTATTATTATTGGAAATAAATTTCTGAGAATGTTTGTATTTACAGAGCTGGCGTGGCACACCTGCTGGGCACTGAGAGGTCAGGTCAGCTGGTGGATGAGGTCACTGGCCTCGTTATGGAGGGCAAACCTGTCACCTGTGAACGAGAGGTTAACACCTGTGTCCTTAAGTGACCTCCAAGAAAAAACCTGCGTCTCCAAGGGGACATCCAAGACAGCACCTGCATCTTCAAGGACCTCCAAGACAGCACCTGCATCTTCAAGGACCTCCAAGACAGCACCTGCATCTTCAAGGACCTCCAAGACAGCACCAGCATCTTCAAGGGCCCTTCAAGGCAACACCACCAGGGTCTTTCAAGTTCCGTTACTAGAGAAGCTAGTGCCTAATATGAATCTTTAAGAATTCAATACATATAAGACTAATGCTACAAACTGCAAGTTCAGTGCAACCCAGCATTGTAACACTAATTATTCCTGGTCACACCTGCAGGTCTCACACCTGTAGGTCTAGGCACCAAGCAGTGACCCAGAGTACCTCATGAGTCACCTGCCACTTCACCGAGTGCTCCCACCTAAGGCTGCCACCACCTGGATTATTAAATCAAAACACCATTTAAATCTAGGCTTTAAATCCATTTACAGCAATAAAGCCTTTTTCACACAGACGAGGCTACACACCTGTCTAGACACACAAGGCTACACACCTGTCTAGACACACGAGGCTACACACCTGTCTAGACACACGAGGCTACACACCTGTCTAGACACACAAGGCTACACACCTGTCTAGACACACGAGGCTACACACCTGTCTAGACACACGAGGCTACACACCTGTCTAGACTCTCTCAGGAGCACATTCTGGGAACAATAAACACTTGGTACTACAGAACCAAAAATCACAATACCGTGACTGGAACAACACATAAATAACCCTCACTTAGGAGAGAGGAGCTCACCACGACGTTTGGGTCCGACTTGGAAATGAGCCAAGTAGGACCCAAACGTTGTGGTGAGCTCCTGTCTCCCATGTGAGGGTTATTGGTGTTTTGGTACTCAACTTCTACACTGTATATTGTACACTCTACTGCCACTGGTGTACACTCTGCTACCACTGATGTACACTCTGCTACCACTGATGTACACTCTGCTACCACTGATGTACACTCTGCTGCCACTGATGTACACTCTGCTACCATTGATGTACACTCTGCTGCAACTGATGTACACTCTGCTACCACTGATGTACACTCTGCTACCACTGATGTACACTCTGCTACCACTGATGTACACTCTGCTGCCACTGATGTACACTCTGCTACCACTGATGTACACTCTGCTACCACTGATGTACACTCTGCTACCACTGATGTACACTCTGCTACCACTGATGTACACTGCTACCACTGATGTACACACTGCTACCACTGATGTACACTGCTACCACTGATGTACACACTGCTACCACTGATGTACACTGCTACCACTGATGTACACTCTGCTACCACTGATGTACACTCTGCTACCACTGATGTACACACTGCTACCACTGATGTACACTCTGCTACCACTGATGTACACACTGCTAATACTGATGTACACTCTGCTACCACTGATGTACACTGCTACCACTGATGTACGCTCTGCTACCACTGATGTACACTCTGCTACCACTGATGTACACACTGCTACCACTGATGTACACCTGCTACCACTGATGTACACTGCTACCACTGATGTACACTCTGCTACCACTGATGTACACTGCTACCACTGATGTACACTGCTACCACTGATGTACACACTGCTACCACTGATGTACACTGCTACCACTGATGTACACTCTGCTACCACTGATGTACACTGCTACCACTGATGTACACTCTGCTACCACTGATGTACACTCTGCTACCACTGATGTACACTCTGCTACCACTGATGTACACTGCTACCACTGATGTACACTGCTACCACTGATGTACACACTGCTACCACTGATGTACACTGCTACCACTGATGTACACTCTGCTACCACTGATGTACACTGCTACCACTGATGTACACTCTGCTACCACTGATGTACACTGCTACCACTGATGTACACCTGCTACCACTGATGTACATCTGCTACCACTGATGTACACTGCTACCACTGATGTACACTGCTACCACTGATGTACACTCTGCTACCACTGATGTACACTGCTACCACTGATGTACACTCTGCTACCACTGATGTACACTGCTACCACTGATGTACACTGCTACCACTGATGTCACATTTACTCGGCATGAAATATTTAGTAAAGTAAGGAAAGAGGGCATTAAATACTGTACCAAAAATGAAATAGTTTTCCTTTCTATCATTGAAAGAACTTTTTTCTTGGGGGGGGGATGATGATGATGATGATTATATTATATAATAATGATAATTATTATAGCATTTTATCATGTACTGGGAGAGGCGCTTATCACTGTAAGGAAACCGGTTAACCAACAGGGTCAGGAGCTGTGACTCGACCTATTTCAACCACACATAGGTGAGTACAAAGATATTCCTCCCACAGATATTCCTCCCACACAAATATTCCTCCCACAGATATTCCTCCCACAGATATTCCTCCCACATAGATAAAAAAAGATGAAGAGCAAGACGGCAACACTTGACCAGGAGTTGTCAGTTAGTTGTCATTTGCAAAAATTTCAGTCGGTTTTAGACATTGATACGATATGTAATAGGAGATTTAGACATGTTCTTGAGGTTTAAACGTGATTTAGATGGTCAGAGATAAATTAGAGGTTTAGAAACGACTAAAAATGACGATAATGAAATAAATGGAATAAATAAGACGGCAACACTCCATGAAAAGGTTTTGTTATTGAATATCCAGATCATTTTCAGGCGATTTAAATTATTTTTGGGATACATTATGAACGATTTACGCATGCGTTTAAAGTTTAGAATGGATTTAGAGTTAGAAGTAAATTTTGAAGCTTAAAAATAGGATTAAAAAGGGTTATTAATTATGATTATGGAAAAAAGAGAGGAGATACTTGGTGGCAACACTCCCCTCAGAGTTTCCAGTTAGTAAATATTGGGATGATTTTTATCTGGTAACTGGTTCTTTAAATTCCCTCATTCACCTGCTGACGTAGGTGAGGGAAGGACGTACTCTCCTACTCTCTGCTGACAGTAGTGCCTCCTGCTGACGCTCTCTCCTGAAGATATCAACCGCTGACGACTGATAGTGTACATGCGACAGACACCAAAGGACTAGACGGCTCACATCTAGGCTGTCTGTTGAGGACTATCGCCTGCTATCTCCACCGAGGCTATCTTCTAAGGACTATCTACTGAAGACTGGAGGGAGAAGACTATCTGCTATAATCTAAATGGTCGAGGCGATGACAGTATAACAGAAAGCTCTCTCAACACTGGAGATTGTTCATTACGTGATCTACTTCAAGGTGTCTTAAATCTTCCCACTGAGAAAAAGAAATACTAACTCTCTTCCCACTGTGGAGTGAAAAGTTCAGATTGTTAGCCCACTGTGGAGTGAAAAGTTCTGATGGTTGCCCCACTGTGGAAAGATCTTGACTGGCGACCCACTGTTGAATTTTGATGCTCTGTTTGTCGAGCCATTGCGTAAACAGGAAGCTAGAAACGGGGCTGAAAGGAAGCAGGGAGACAGGCAACAGAGGAGTGCTAGGCAACAGAGGGAGTTAGTAAACAGGGAGACAGTAAACAGGGGGATCTAGAAGCAGAAAATGTTAGAAAATAAGAGTGCTTAGAAAACAATGCTAGTCAAAAAGGGGTGCTAGAAAAGAAATGGTTTTAGAAAACACTGCTAGGAAACAGAGGGTATTAATAAAGAGAAAGATAGGTAACAGGGGGAGCTAGGAAACGGTTCCAGGTAACAGAGGTGATCTGTCAGAGGAACGCATTTATAGTACCATCCACCAGGTGCCATCCACCAGGCATCATCCACCAGGTGCCATCCACCAGGCATCATCCACCAGGTGCCATTCACCAGGTGTCATCCATCAGGTGTCATCTACCAGGTGTCATCTACCAGGTGCCATCCACCAGGTGCCATCCACCAGGTGTCATCCATCAGGTGCCATCCACCAGGTGCCATCCACCAGGTGTCATTCACCAGGTGCAATCCACCAGGTGTCACACCAGGTGCCATCCACCAGGTGCCATCCACCAGGTGCCATCCACCAGGTGTCAAACCAGGTGCCATCCACCAGGTGCCATCCACCAGGTGTCATCCACCAGGTGTCATCCACCAGGTGCCATCCACCAGGTGTCATCCACAAGATGTCTCCTAAAATGCTTCACAAACTCACAATAAAACAGGTTAGCAAAATGGTAATATTTTTGTTCTAAAATCTGGGCTAGTGAAAAAAAAATTGCGGGTTTAGCGTTTATACTATTTGATTAATGGGAGTTTAAAGCCTATCTACTACACAAGGATTATTTAGGCTGCACCTTACAAGTGTTTCCTGACGCAGGTCTTAGTCATATAAACCGCAGCTGGGGCTTTTGGTCATCTGACCGAGGCCTTCCGCAGGCTTACCGGTCCACCCGTTTAAATAATAGTTACAGTTATTACTATTTAATAAAAAATAAGTTCAGTTCAGGGACTCACAGGTAAGGACCCACTAGGGGCGAGGGTGAAGGGGGGACAGACGAAGAATAGCCGGTGATAGGAAGGTCTGCAGTCAAAGAGAAAGAGTCAGGACTAAACCCAACCGTTTATGGGGTAAACCCCTATGTATATAATAAATTAAGGTGGAGGAGGTGTTGATTCACCGGGAATTCTCCCGATGCGGCTCCGGCTCCCTGGCGTGGGAGTCATTAAATAGTTAGTTAGTTCAGACTCTCAGGTAAGGAACCACTAGGGGCGAGGGGGAAGTGGGGACAGAAGAAGAATAGCCGGTGAGAGGAAGAGCTGAAGTAGAAGAGAAAGAGTCAGGACTAAACCCAACAGTCTAACTACTGTTCAAACGAACTGTCATTAAATTTAGTTAGTTCAGACTCTCAGGTAAGGACCCACTAGGAGCGAGGGATAAGTGGGGAGTCATTAAATTAAGAAAAAATAATATTAAAAAGGCTCCTGACTGCGCTCCTTGA
Organism: Cherax destructor; assembly: GCA_009830355.1. Taxonomy (NCBI): domain Eukaryota; kingdom Metazoa; phylum Arthropoda; class Malacostraca; order Decapoda; family Parastacidae; genus Cherax; species Cherax destructor. The sequence continues at coordinate 16,660 of WNWK01010307.1, read as the reverse complement.
GTCTAGTGACTTGAGAAAAAGAGGGGCATGGTTCATATGGGTTTTCTCAGCTTTAATGCTGTTTTTTGCACTTGACTTAAAGTATTGTTTTTACGTGATGCTGTTGAAGGATTGAAACTACCCCCTCTCTTTCCTTGGATCAAACCTGATCACATGCCGTTCGCCAGGCTCTGTACTACTACTTCCGTTTCTACTACTACTACCATTGCTACTACTACCGTTGCCACTACTACCATAGCTAATTACTACTACTACAGTACTACCACTACTACTACTACAACTACAACTTCCATCTGTGTTCCCTTGCCCTGATTTAAGTGGATCAGGAAGTATTGCAGGCAAAATCCATACACAGCTTTAAGAAAAGGTATGGTAGGAAAGGTCTGTAATCAGTAATCCTATTTCAATATGGATGGTTAAAGTGGCAGGACCAGCAGCTACGGTTCGACCCTCGTAAACACAGATCGACAATTACCCAAACTCCATTGCCTCTCTGCCGCCAGAGTCTTGCATGACCTTTCAATATCTTTGATGTTGTGACTATGTCTCCTCTGCTGGTATATGATTTTAGCGTACTCGCCTAATTGTGGTTGCAGGGGTCGATTCATAGCTCCTAGCTGTGTGTGTGCATCATCTATTAGTCTATTGTCTACCAGTCTACCAGCGTCGAATGATCAGAAGATATTCAGCGATTTCCCTAAACCCAACAGTAAAACAACAGTAGACAACGGTAAGTAACAGTAAACAACAGTAAACCCAACAGTAAATCCAACAGGAAAACAACTGAACATGAGCCTGGAAGCAGCCAAGAACAGCAGAGCATCAATAGTGTCTTTTTTTTTATAAAAACAAACCAAGAACGGGTTTAAGTCGACCTGGATCCTCCTTCAATCCTGTTCGACTTACACAAGCGCTGGGAGTATAGAATCCTGGAACGTTGTTTACCCTTGAGGCAAGAGCCCAGTTACTTATAGCGGACCGTCCAGCTAGCCTACCTACCCTTCCAGCTATCCTTACAGCTACCCAGCCAGTTACGTAGTCCCCATGGTCTAATGGTGCCACTAAGGGGCTAGAGGCAAGGGTTATTGGATTGGGTAATGAGGTTAGGGGGTAGAGGGAACGGTACGAGGTGATGTATGTCCTAAGAGATTGGGTGAGTGGTGGAAGATGTATCTGATTTGAGAGAGAGAGAGAGAGACAGAGAGAGAGAAAGAGAGAGAGAGAGACACACACACACACACACACACACACACACACACACAGAGCAGGTGAACTGACACAAACACGAACTCTAGAATGTGAGTATAAAATACATTTATTAAGGATACGTTTCGCCCAAGGAGCTTCTTCAGTCCAGTCAAGTAGCCCCTGGTAGGCGAAACGTATCTTCAGTAAATATTTTAATACTCGTATAGATGTTTCACTCACGTACCTGTCAGTGTGTATCTACAAGATAACGAAAATACAGACGACACCTCTGGAGGAACATTACAGCAAACTGCAAAGGTACTCCAGAGGCAGATCCTAGAGGACGAGGTCACTGTGAGAAGTGGCAATACATATATACACTGAGAGGTGCATATCTCTCAGCGTATATATGCTGAGAGTTCAACTTTAATCCCTATTTAGGGAAATAAAGTATTCATGTCTGGTGGTGAATAGGTTACGAGCAGCCTTATTGAAACTAGCATAGTCGATAAGCTTTAAGCCCCATTAACCAACCTTCAGTGTGAGGCTTCAGTGTGAGGCTTCAGTGTGAGGCTTCAGTGTGAGGCTTCAGTGTGAGGCTTCAGTGGCCAGGCTTCAGTGGCCAGGCTTCAGTGTGAGACTTCAGTGTGAGGCTTCAGTGGCCAGGCTTCAGTGTGAGGCTTCAGTGGCCAGGCTTCAGTGTGAGGCTTCAGTGGCCAGGCTTCGTTTAGATCACCTGTGTGACAGGTCGGTGTACCAACCCCAAGACAGAAAACAAACCATGGTCAGTTATGTAGGAGAGAGGATAAACACACTCCCCAGGGAGCAGCAGATTGCAAGTATAAACAACTAACACTACAGAAATGTATAGGGAGTGCGCGAAACAAGTCACTGTGAAAAAATTGAGAAATTCCAAGCGTTTCGTGATTTCTCACAATTTTCAAAGACCTGATAATGTGAGAAATCACGAAAGTGCTTTTAATTTCACTATTTTTTCACAATGGTTTGCATATTATGATATCACCTGTTTAATGTGATCTTATTGAGAAAAACGATTTCCTGCAATCAGATAATGATCTGTAAATTCAAAATGTTATTTCTGTTAAGCTGTGCAAAGATAACGTAGAAACACAGACTCTCAGTTGTTAAGGTACAGACATCTGTGTATTGAAACAGGAATGGAGTTGATATTGCTAGTGATTAGTCAACTATTTGGGCTGCAATGTACTGTGTATATGGTGGTGTCCACTCAGAGGATGAGTGGCACTCATCCTCTTCGGAAAATCTCATTTTTTTGCCCCACTTGTCCATATTTCTTCTCTTTAGTCTACTTGCAAAAGTAAGTATAATGTTATAATCTACCACTTCACCAGTTTTATCTTTCCCGGTTGACAGGTTTCAGCGTGGAAGGTGGTGTTAGTGGTGTTAGCGGCGCTGGCAGGTCCCAGTTCGGCCTACAGTCCGCTAGGCGTTCTCTCCTCCCAGCCGGGGTCCCTAGCAGCACTGAGAAACCGCTTGTCCAGCAGTCCCTATGCTAGGAATGGCGCCAGTTCCCTGGTGATGATGGTGCTGGGAAAAGGAGCCTCTGGGAATACCAGTAGTCCCAGGGTAGGCGGTACTGGAAGTCCCAGTTCAGACTCCTTCGGAGACATCTTGACCAGTACTCCCAGTGACATGGATGGTACTGGTATCCTGGAAAGCTTTGCACTGGGACAGACATCGCTTCCATATACCATTCCCGGTACATCTACTACCCGGTACTTCTCTACCAGTACTTCCAAGAACACGGATAGTACTAGTACTCCAAGAAATTTGGTACTGGAGGAGACATTATTTTCAGATGCTAGTCCCAGTACGCCTAATACCTGGTACTTCTCCAGCAGCACTTCCAAGAGCACTGGTGGTACCAGTATCCCAGGAAGATCGGTACCAGGAGAAGAATCGTCTACAGACACTAGTCAGGCCACGTCTACCTCCCGGTATCCCTCCACCAGTGCCCCCAGTAAAACGAACGCTATAATTTCTCTTCTAAATTTCGTTCTTGGTAACGAGACAGCTTTAGGTGTCAAATCCGGATCACCCAACTCCCACTACCCCACACCCACGTCTACACAAGCTAACGAAATCCACTACCAGCTCTCCACCACCCACAATAGCGTGCTGGGTAGTCTCTTCGAACTGGGCATAGGCGACATCGAGGAGCCAAGCTCATTCACCAAAAAGATTAAGGGGAGAATTGACATGAAGAAGCTCGAACCACTTAATGGTATTATAAAAGAGCTCAATAACATGACTTTTCTACCACTGGTGCCTTTGGAAGGAGGGTCCAAAGGGACGGAAAATGACGTTGAAGGTACAGCTCCCTTGTTAATGTACCTCGACGGGATCAGAGGAGGCGCCTGGGCGCAGTTCAAGTCGATGGCTCTGGGCTACTCGAATTGGCTGACCCACGAGTACGAAGTCCAACACTTGACGGAGAAGCTGCCGCTGGATTTGATCAAGAAGATACTCGATCTCGGAGATCGGGTAAACTTCCTTCACGTGGTGGGGAAGAGGGTTGACCCAGGGCTAGCCGGGTACATCGCCGACCAACTTCAGCCGCTCTTCGACCACTTCGAGGCTCTGACCGCTGGAAGGATGCTGGGGGGTAGCGTCGCTGATGCCATTGGCGGCATCATCAGAGACGCGGCTTGGAAGGCAATTCGCCAGTTCGTCGGACACGTGCTAAGGGTCGCCGGGAACGTCGTTACGAGAGACGAACTTGAGACATTCAAGGAGAACTTGGCTAAGACCAGCCCCTTGGCAGCCAGAGGACTCGATCTGATACTTAACGGACCATTCTCTCCTAGAGACGCGGTCGGTCGTTCCATGAGGAACAGAATGGGAGGCTTCAGCGACCAGAACGATGGCTTCAGCCGGGACGGGGCGTCGTATGGCAGCATTGGTTCTTATGACGAATCCTTCTCTTCCTACGGAGTTCCCTCCTACGGCTCTACAGCAGGAGGCTATCCAATAATGAGCTACACCTCCAAGATACACCTTGACCCTTACCTCATCCTTGGAGGCCTCGGGGCTGCCGTTCTCCTAGCCTTCCTGGCCTACCGCGTCCTCGTGACGACGAAAGCCAGCAAACGCAGCAACGACGATCTGACCTTCATGGACTTGTCGGACATGCCAGGCGTCGTCTACTCTATCTACTCCATGCTGGAGGGCGCCGACGACAAGTACAGACCGAGGAGGTCGTCTCACTCGTCTCTGGACGACTCTGATGACCTGGCCTATGGGCTCAACTCCCTCTGGAGGGAACACCAGAACGACTCCGGCTGTGTTAAGTGTTCCTTGTTCAGCTACACCGTAGAACACACCAACACTGGACACGACCTGCTCCAGGGCATCGCTGTGTAAGATCTATTATTCTGGGGTTTCTGTCTGACTTAATCCTACATAATTGCTTGTTTGTTTCATTCTACATAATTATTTTTCTGTCGTTTAGCCTTTATTGAAGGTGTTCAGTCCCTTAGCCTTGATATAACGTGCTCAGTCTCTTAGTCTTGAGTAAAGGTATTTAATCCTTTAGCCTAAGGGAGTGATCACCGTCTATCAAGGCCAAGAGTCTGAAAAATTACCTTCCTGAAGTCCGTATTTACCTATACTTCTGTAATAATAATAATAATAATAATAATAATAATAATAATAATAATAATAATAATAATAATAATAATAATGATAATAATAATTCTCTCGGTCAGTTCCACAAACTAGAAACTCATTCCATAATTAAAAGTTGAAAATGTTAGGTATGTATCTATTTTAATACATCCACGTTCATATCTTATTAAACATTAACATTTGTGTTTACAGAGCTGGCGTGGCACACCTGCTGGGCACTGAAAGGTCAGGTCAGCTGGTGGATGAGGTCACCAGTCTCATTTTGGAGGGCACACCTGTCACCTGTGAGCGAGAGGTTAACACCTGTGTCCTTAAGTGACCTTCAGGAAAACACCAGCCTCTTCAAGACGCCTCCAAGAAAACACCAGCCTCTTCAAGACACCTTCAAGAAAACACCAGCCTCTTCAAGACACCTCCAAGAAAACACCAGCTTCTTCAAAACACCTTCAAGAAAACACCAGCCTCTTCAAGACACCTCCAAGAAAACACCAGTCTCCTCTTCAAGACACCTCCAAGAAAACACCAGCCTCTTCAAGACACCTCCAAGAAAACACCAGTCTCCTCTTCATGACACCTCCAAGAAAACACCAGCCTTTTCAAGACACCTCCAAGAAAACACCAGCCTCTTCAAAACACCTCCAAGAAAACACCAGCCTCTTCTAGACACCTCCAAGAAAGCACCAGCCTCTTCAAGAGACCTCCAAGAAAACACCAGCCTTTTCAAAACACCTCCGAGAATACACCAGCCTCTTTAAGACACCTCCAAGAAAACAGCAGCCTTTTCAAGACACCTCCAAGAAAACACCAGCCTTTTCAAGACACCTCCAGGTAAACACCAGCCTCTTCAAGACACCTCCAGGTAAACACCAGCTTCTTCAAAACACCTCCAAGAAAACACCAACCTCTTCAAAGCACCAACCTCTTCAAGACACCTCCAAGAAAACACCAGTGTCTTGAAGACACCTCCAAGGTAACACCAGTGTCTTGAAGACACCTCCAAGGTAACACCAGCCTCTAGAAAACACCTCCAATCCTCACTGTGGGTAGTAAAATCCAACTGTGGGTAATACAGCTTCTCTTTAGATAAAATCTCGTATATTACTATCCCTATTAAAATCCTCGAGAATTACCTCTTGTCTGTTTCCATCACAGTACCAAGGTAGTCTTTACTAAATAAAGGACAACATTTTCTTTTATAGTATTTGTTAATGGGATTTTCTAGCTTAGCAGGGATCTGCAACCCTCTGTGTGTAGGGTCGAATTGTATAAAAGTCAAAGGGCATTCCTCTCTTGTCATTTATTGACATCATGGTTATGTAAGTTTAATATTTTATATTCTAGCTACATGGAACACGGAATCTTGTATTTATTTTGTAAACGTGTAATTGTTTGGGTTATAAATGTGCTTTTTGCCTATGTTATAGATGTGTGTTTATGTTTTGTTTGTACATGTTTATCTGCAGAATCTCATTTGATGAAATAATTTAATATGTCTTGTATTTTTATTGAAGGTAATCTACTTTCTACCATTGTATAATGATGTTGTTAATAAATTTATCATAATTTTTGCCCCTAATTTATCATAATTTTTGCCCCTACTTCGATCTCCACAATTCAAATATATATATATATATATATATATATATATATATATATAAATCACAAATACATATAGTATACAATAAAGTGGTTTTAAGCAACTAACAATACTGCGACCAGCCGGGAATCGAACTCGGGGCATTTTAAGCCGGCTCCTGGGAACCAAGCTAACCTCCTGACGCCTTAACCCACTTAACCACCATGCTATATACATCAGTCTCCAGGTGAGTACACTGGATCTGCCACTCCTGACGCCAGCACATTCGTGGCCGGAGATAGTACGGGGTTAATTTCATTCTGCTCCCTGATTAGTGGTACATAATTCATTAATAAAATTTTGCTATATTAAGTTGTTGCGGAAATGTTGTGGCGTGGTAGGTAACGCTCTCGCCTCATATACAGTATCCGTGGTTCGATCCCCAGTACGGGTGAAATCAATGGGCATGTTTCCTTACACTTGCTGTCACTGTTCACCTAGCAGTAAGTAGGTACCTGGGTGTTAGTCACCTTACACATGCTGTCACTATTCACCTAACAGTAAGCAGGAACCTGGTAACCTGGTGTGGGTGGCATCCTGGGAGACAAGACCGAAGAACCACAATGGCAATAAGACAGACAGTCCCTCGGTGACCCACTGACTTTCTCGGGTTATCCTGGGTGGCTAACCCACCAGGGTTAAAAATCCCAACAAAATCTTATCTTACCTCACATTTAGCATAGTTACTACTAAAACAAAACTAAAAGAAAACGAATCAACATTGAATGAATTAAAGAAAACGAACATAAACCTCTTTAAAAGGTAATCTTCTCAGTTATAGAACTATGACTTCATCATAATAATACTAATACTAATATAATAATAATAATACCTTTATTTACTACAAGTTCATGAACAAGGTATACAGACCATAGCTGACATCAATGACATACTACTATACAGAAAACCGCTTGTTATGTTGAGCATTTCCCGCAAATTAGGTCAGTTTTGTCCCAGGATGCGACCCACACCAGTCCACTAACACCCAGGTACCTATTTTACTCAGGGGTGAACAAAGACAACCGGTGTAAGGAAACACGTCCGATGTTTCTACCCCTTCGCCGGGAATCAAACTCGGACCCTCACCGTGTGAAGCGATAGCATTTGCCACCAGGCCATGGGGCACCGTAGTAGCATGTCACTGATGTCAGCTAGGCCTATACACCTTGTACATGTATACATGTACTTGTAGAAATAAAATTATTATTATTATTATTATTATTATTATTATTATTATTATTATTATTAATTAAATCGATAAATGTAATTTAGTTATAGCTCAAAACAGAATTCACATTTCATCAAAAAATCTTCATTGCCATTATTTTGCCTTAAAATTATATTATTAGTTAATTTTGTCTTGTTGGTTAGTTGTATTAAATATATTTTCAATTGTTTTCGTTTGTCTTAAGTTATGGTCCCAACGATGAGGGGGTACTTGTACCTCCTCCCATGGGAGACACAGGTTCAATCCAGACACTCCCACGACAGGAGCCAAGGCCGGGTCACCATCTGGAAAAGTACCCGGACCAGTGAAAGTACCGCGTGCAAATCTACACCCAGGTACCTACTTACTGCTAGGTGAACAGGGACAGCAGGTGCAAGATGACTAACACCCAGGTACCTACTTACTTGCTAGGTGAACAGAGACAGCAGGTGCAAGATGACTAACACCCAGGTACCTACTTACCTGCTAGGTGAACAGGGACATCAGGTGCAAGATGACAACACCCAGTACCTACTACCGCTTGGTGAACAGGACAGCAGGTGAAGATGAAACACCCAGATACCTCTTACCTGCTGGTGAACAGAGACAGCAGGTGCAAGATGACTAACACCCAGGTACCTACTTACGCTAGGTGAACAGAGACAGCAGGTGCAAGATGACTAACACCTAGGTACCTACTTACCTGCTAGGTGAACAGGGACAGCAGGTGCAAGATGACTAACACCCAGGTACCTACTTACCGCTAGGTGAACAGGGACAGCAGGTGCAAGATGACTAACACCCAGATACCTACTTACCGCTTGGTGAACAGAGACAGCAGGTGTAAGATGACTAACACCCAAGTACCTACTTACCTGCTAGGTGAACAGAGACAGCAGGTGCAAGATGACTAACACCCAGGTACCTACTTACAGCTAGGTGAACAGAGACAGCAGGTGCAAGATGACTAACACCCAGGTACCTACTTACCTGCTAGGTGAACAGGGACAGCAGGTGCAAGATGACTAACACCCAGGTACCTACTTACCGCTAGGTGAACAGAGACAGCAGGTGCAAGATGACTAACACCCAGGTACTTACTTACCTGCTAGGTGAACAGGGACAGCAGGTACAAGATGACTAACACCCAGGTACCTACTTACAGCTAGGTGAACAGAGACAGCAGGTGCAAGATGACTAACACCCAGGTACTTACTTACCTGCTAGGTGAACAGGGACAGCAGGTGCAAGATGACTAACACCCAGGTACCTGCTTACCTGCTAGGTGAACAGGGACAGCAGGTGCAAGATGACTAACACCCAGGTACCTACTTACTTGCTAGGTGAACAGAGACATCAGGTGCAAGATGACTAACACCCAGGTACCTACTTACCTGCTAGGTGAACAGAGACAGCAGGTGCAAGATGACTAACACCCAGGTACCTACTTACCGCTAGGTGAACAGGGACAGCAGGTGCAAGATGACTAACACCTAGATACCTACTTACCGCTAGGTGAACAGAGACAGCAGGTGTAAGATGACTAACACCCAGGTACCTACTTACCTGCTAGGTGAACATGGACAGCAGGTGCAAGATGACTAACACCCAGGTACCTACTTACCTGCTAGGTGAACAGAGACAGCAGGTGCAAGATGACTAACACCCAGGTACCTACTTACCTGCTAGGTGAACATGGACAGCAGGTGCAAGGTGACTAACACCCAGGTACCTACTTACCTGCTAGGTGAACAGAGACAGCAGGTGCAAGATGACTAACACCCAGGTACCTACTTACCTGCTAGGTGAACAGGGACAGCAGGTGCAAGATGACTAACACCCAGGTACCTACTTACCGCTAGGTGAACAGAGACAGCAGGTGCAAGGTGACTAACACCCAGGTACCTACTTACCTGCTAGGTGAACAGGGACAGCAGGTGCAAGATGACTAACACCCAGGTACCTACTTACCGCTAGGTGAACAGAGACAGCAGGTGCAAGGTTTCTAACACCCAGGTACCTACTTACCTGCTAGGTGAACATGGACAGCAGGTGCAAGATGACTAACACCCAGGTACCTACTTACCTGCTAGGTGAACAGAGACAGCAGGTGCAAGGTGACTAACACCCAGGTACCTACTTACCTGCTAGGTGAACAGGGACAGCAGGTGCAAGATGACTAACACCCAGGTACCTACTTACCGCTAGGTGAACAGAGACAGCAGGTGCAAGGTGACTAACACCCAGGTACCTACTTACCTGCTAGGTGAACAGGGACAGCAGGTGCAAGATGACTAACACCCAGGTACCTACTTACCTGCTAGGTGAACAGAGACAGCAGGTGCAAGGTGACTAACACCCAGGTACCTACTTACCTGCTAGGTGAACAGGGACAGCAGGTGCAAGATGACTAACACCCAGGTACCTACTTACCGCTAGGTGAACAGAGACAGCAGGTGCAAGGTGACTAACACCCAGGTACCTACTTACCTGCTAGGTGAACAGGGACAGCAGGTGCAAGATGACTAACACCCAGGTACCTACTTACCTGCTAGGTGAACAGAGACAGCAGGTGCAAGATGACTAACACCCAGGTACCTACTTACCGCTAGGTGAACAGAGACAGCAGGTGCAAGATGACTAACACCCAGGTACCTACTTACCGCTAGGTGAACAGAGACAGCAGGTGCCAGGAAACGCACCCGGTGCTTCCGCCCGACATTAAGCCAAGCCCCACATTAAGCATTATTATTATTATCAGAATAGCAATTGGCTTTGTAAATTGGGTTTGCCTTGTAGTGGAGGACTCCACTTGTAGCCTCCAGGTGTTCTGGGAAAACGTCCACTTTCTTCGTATTTTCTAATACATATGAATTTCTACTTTTTATTTTTTTCCTGAGTCTGCCTAAGGGAAAGAAACCTCTGTACCAGGAGAGATTTAATGGCGTTATTTTTGTATATTTTAGCATGGGTAACGTCAGTGTTTTGAGAATAATGGTTCTAACATATGTTATCAGTTTGCATATACTATTATGGTTGAGATTTAGGTTAATGTTGAATGTTTTGTATATATGTTCTGAGTAGTTTATCTCTCTGGAAGTGTATATAGCTTTTGGTCATCTGACCGAGGCCTTCTGCTGGCTTACCCCTCCACCCCTTTATAAATTAAAGTTGGAACTAATACTGCCATATCTGGGATTAAAAATTTCGAATGATGATTAGGTGACAAGTAACTTTGAAGACCCCAGTGAAAATAAATAGCCTTCTTTGACCTTCCTAGGTATTAACTATCTTAGGACTGGATTTTTTGTAAGTGGTGAGATGTTAGTGATATAGTACTATCTTAAACTGTTAAGACTGTCTACGGGACAAGACAGGAGACACAATAAACGTACCGTGGAGGCAGACCCAGGGTGATGCCTCCTCTGGTCTCCTCTCATCATTAGTGCCAATATCCAAAAAGAATTTCTTCAATACTCTTGCGACTTCCGATATTACACTGGACTCCATTATAAATCACGATGATATTGGTACATGAAGTAGTGAGCCATTGTCAACAAGGTATGACTTCAGAGTGTGAGTTGTGAGTGGCAGCAGTTATTGTATTGTGGGTTAGTTGTGAGTTGTAGCAGCCATGGTATTGTGGGTTAGTTGTGAGTTGTAGCAGCCATGGTATTGTGGGTTAGTTGTGAGTTGTAGCAGTTATGGTATTGTGGGTTAGTTGTGAGTTGTAGCAGTTATGGTATTGTGGGTTAGTTGTGAGTTGTAGCAGTTATGGTATTGTGGGTTAGTTGTGAGTTGTAGCAGTTATGGTATTGTGGGTTAGTTGTGAGTTGCAGCAGCCATGGTATTGTGGGTTAGTTGTGAGTTGTAGCAGTTATGGTATTGTGGGTTAGTTGTGAGTTGTAGCAGTTATGGTATTGTGGGTTAGTTGTGAGTTGTAGCAGTTATGGTATTGTG
>WNWK01010306.1:0-67500 GCA_009830355.1 Cherax destructor | reverse complement strand
AAGTGATCTGATATATCTGTAGCCCCTCTATAAACATGTACATCCTGAAGTCTACTCAACAGTCTTTTATCTATCAATACATAGTCCAACAAACTACTGTCATTACGCCCTACATCATATCTTGATACTTATTTATCCTCTTTTCTTAAAATATGTATTACCTATAACTAAACCCCTTTCTATACAAAGTTCAATCAAAGGGCTCCCATTATCATTTACACCTGGCACCCCAAACTTACCTACTACACCCTCTCTGCATGTTTCTCCCACTTTAGCATTTAGGTCCCCTACCACAATTACTTCTCATTTGGTTCAAAAGTTCCTATACATTCGCTTAACATCTCCCAAAATCTCTCTCTCCCTCTACACTCCTCTCTTCTCCAGGTGCATACACGCTTATTATGACCCACTTTTCGCATCCGACTCTTATTTTAATCCACATAATCCTTGAATTTACACATTTATATTCCCTCTTTTCCTTCCATAACTGATCCTTCAACATTATTGCTACCCTTCCTTAGCTCTAACTCTCTCAGATACTCCTGACTTAATCCCATTTATTTCTCCCCACTGAAACTCGCCTACCCCTTCAGCTTTGTTTCGCTTAGGGCCAGGACATCCAACTTCTTTTCATTCATAACATCGGCAATCATCTCTTTCTTATCATCCGCACTACATCCACGCACATTCAGACAACCCAATTTTATAAAGTTTTTCTTCTTCTCGTTTTTAGTAGATTTGTACAGGAGAAGGGGTTACTAGCCCATTGCTCCCGGCATCTTAGTCGCCTCATACGACACGCATGGCTTACGGAGGAAAGATTCTTTTCCACTTCCCATGGACAATAGAGAAAATAAAAGGAACAAGAGCTATTAAGAAAAGAAGAAAAACCTAGATGTGTGTATGTATATATATGCATGTGTATGCCAGTGTAGTGTGACCTAAAGTGTAAGTAGAAGTAGCTAGATATACCTGTTATCCAGCGTGTTTATGAGACAGAAAAAAAGACACCAGCAATCCTACCATCATGTAAAACAGTTTCAGGTTTCTGTTTCACAGTCACCTGTGAAACAGAATATATATATATATATAATATATATATATATATATATAATATATATATATATATAATATATATATATATATAATATATATATATATATAATATATATATATATATAATATATATATATAATATATATATATATATAATATATATATAATATATATATATATATAATATATATATATATATAATATATATATATATATAATATATATATATATATAATATATATATATATATAATAATATATATAATATATATATATAATATATATATATATATATATAATATATATATATATATATATATATATATATATATATATATATATATATATATATATATAATATATATATATATATATAATATATATATATATATATACAATACTGCTATTGTAGTTATGGTATATATACTTTTTTTGTCAAGGTATATATACTATTGTGACTATATATACCAGTACTTGAATGTGATGGTATGTATATATCTACACCAGTATATGACTATATATACCAGTATTGTTTGTTATTATACATATACTAGTGCTTTAAGTTGATTGTATAAAGGACGCTGCTTTAATACGGCCACACCTTTCCTGGGGAAATGACTTGACCACGGTGACAGGCTCTTGATCCATGGAATTGGGGCAGGATATCTATATGAATACTTCCAATTGCAGAGGCACTGTGACCCTTGTGGGTTTAGAGCTGCTCTATTTTTGGTTATTCACATCCGTTACATTGGGGGAAGGTGGGTCTTGATCCAAGGCATTGGACTTGTTCTACCCGTTTAGCTTGAACCTGATTGGCTTCCCATTTTCCAGGCGTTTTATGCCCATAACTAGTTTAGCGCTTCCAATTAAAGTTACTTACGGGTTTAGCGCTACAGTGCTAATATTGGTGCCAACAAAAGGTAAAATGTGCGAAGCGCAAAGTAAAAGTTGGCGCCAAAACGAAATGTTGCGCAGAAAGTTGGCGCCAAAACGAAATGTTGCGCAGAAAGTTGGCGCCAAAACATGAAATGTTTGTTGCTCAAAAAGTTGGCGCCAAAAACAGGTAGTGTTTGTTGCGCAAAAAGTTGGCGCCAAAAACCGGAAGTGTTTGTTGTGCTGAGTAAAAATTGGCGCCAGAAACTTTAAATAAATATTGCACAGTGGAAGACTTGGCACCAAAAACAAGTGTAATGTGCACGTTCCGCAAGTGTAACTAAGATGGCGCCAAAATAAGTAATGTGCTCAATCAAGATTTGGCTCTAGGGGAAATTGCCTATTAATTTAATTATGTATGTTTAAGCGTGTTTAATATATTTGTGATTTATATAGAAATTTATATAATTAGTTATCAGAAAGCGCTAAACCCCCAAGGGTCATACAGCACTGCTGTTACCCAAACATCTTTGCGGTGACTATTTATTAATAAAAGTTTTTAGAACCAAGTTAATATATGTAAGATAATTAGCAAGTTTTAATCGTTTTTATTTTCTTTCCAGAAAAGTTTGTCTTCGCTGCCTCAGGAAGACAGTAAGACACTCGGTACTACTTAGTGCACCTGACGAAAGGTTGGTGAATATATAGTAATATCTTAAGCCATTTTCATTTTTCATCTATGAATGTCATAATTTGAAGCATTCGATCTTTTGTGCAATAAACATTTTGGAGAGAATAAACTCAAATGTCGGCTATCACCTTGGGTAGCCCTAACGGCTGCCAGCACTCTGGGTAGCCCTAACGGCTGCCAGCACCCTGGGTAGCCCTAACGGCTGCCAGCACTCTGGGTAGCCCTAACGGCTGCCAGCACCCTGGTAGCCCTAACGGCTGCCAGCACCCTCGGTAGCCCTAACGGCTGCCAGCACCCTCGGTAGCCCTAACGGCTGCCAGCACCCTGGTAGCCCTAAGCGGCTGCCAGCACCCTCGGTAGCCCTAACGGCTGCCAGCACCTCGGTAGCCCTAACGGCTGCCAGCACCCTCGGTAGCCCTAACGGCTGCCAGCACCCTGGGTAGCCCTAACGGCTGCCAGCACCCTGGGTAGCCCTAACGGCTGCCAGCACCCTCGGTAGCCCTAACGGCTGCCAGCACCCTGGGTAGCCCTAACGGCTGCCAGCACCCTCGGTAGCCCTAACGGCTGCCAGCACCCTGCGGTAGCCCTCCAACGGCTGCCAGCACCCTCGGTAGCCCTAACGGCTGCCAGCACCCTCGGTAGCCCTAACGGCTGCCAGCACCCTCGGTAGCCCTAACGGCTGCCAGCACCCTCGGTAGCCCTTACAAGGCTGCCAGCACCCTCGGTAGCCCTAACGGCTGCCAGCACCCTCGGTAGCCCTAACGGCTGCCAGCACCCTCGGTAGCCCTAACGGCTGCCAGCACCCTCGGTAGCCCTAACGGCTGCCAGCACCCTCGGTAGCCCTAACGGCTGCCAGCACCCTCGGTAGCCCCTAACGGCTGCCAGCACCCTCGGTAGCCCTAACGGCTGCCAGCACCCTCGGTAGCCCTAACGGCTGCCAGCACCCTCGGTAGCCCTAACGGCTGCCAGCACCCTCGGTAGCCCTAACGGCTGCCAGCACCCTCGGTAGCCCTAACGGCTGCCAGCACCCTCGGTAGCCCTAACGGCTGCCAGCACCCTCGGTAGCCCTAACGGCTGCCAGCACCCTCGGTAGCCCTAACGGCTGCCAGCACCCTCGGTAGCCCTAACGGCTGCCAGCACCCTCGGTAGCCCTAACGGCTGCCAGCACCCTCGGTAGCCCTAACGGCTGCCAGCACCCTCGGTAGCCCTAACGGCTGCCAGCACCCTCGGTAGCCCTAACGGCTGCCAGCACCCTCGGTAGCAACCTCAACGGCTACTGCCAGCACCCTCGGTAGCCCTAACGGCTGCCAGCACCCTCGGTAGCCCTAACGGCTGCCAACGGCCAACCAGTTTTCTTTCAGCTAAATTCAGTTTTCTTTCATTTTATTATTACATTCTGAATACTATTAATATACATCATCATAATTTTGTTGATGTATTATTAAATGTTTAATAATTTTAATATAAAGCATAATGTGTTGATTGCAGTTTTGTTTCTGGTGTATGATCAATTTTTTTTATGTATGTTACTTTACAACCTTAAATAATCTGATATTTTTTTCAGCTTATATTTTTTCCTTCATTATTAACCTTTGTTTAAGAGAGTTGCAACTATTGTATTACAGCCTAGTAACGTTTATTTCTTGCAGCTTGTATACATGAATTTTATTGTATCAGCTTTTATAAAGTAAGTTTTTCTTTTATCAGTATTATCAGTTCTCACCATGTTTATTTCAGTTTTTTTTTTTTACAGTACTGAATTTGATAGTACAGTACTAATATTCAAATGATACTCAGATATACTAACATTCTTTAGCATTTCCGTGTGTGATAAACTATTACGAGCAATATAATTTTTTTAACATTGGACAGATGTATTGTCAGCATAATTTGATTAATTTTCAGAATTAGTCATTAAATGAATTAGTATGAATTACTAGATTAAAAATAAATTGAGTTTTCAGACATCCATTTACCACTACTCAACACCAAGCTTCTTTTTGACCAGCAATGCCAGTGAGCAAAGATATTTGTTATGGATGTCTTAAGGGGCAAAAATGAAGTGCTTAACAGAATGAACTTTGGGCCACAGCGCAGTATGTAATCAGAAGAATTTTTATTGTAAGTATTGCTTACCATTTAATTACATTTTGTGATAATAAAAAGCAAAGGTAGAATATATAGGAGCAATTTAATATGCTATTTATATTAGGCTGTTATTCGAGGCTTGTCTGTTGTGACAATCCTTAAGAAAATTCTTTGAGAAGTAGAGTTAAGGAAATGATGTGTAAAATAGATAAACCATGAAGTTGTTGATTATAGTTCACTTGTAGAATGTTGGGGCAAGTTCAGTATGGAGGGCGGTGGTGTTTAAAAACAAGAGTGAGACCAGTGAAAGGAAAGTTCTGTATTAGGTGATTTAAATTTAAAACGGAATATTGTAGATGGGAAGGGTAGAGTAGTATGGAAGTAAAGAAATTAAATGATGGTAATAAAGATTTTAGGGGATCATTAGTAGAAAGGCTGTCAGGTTTATAGATTGAAGGCATTGGGTGGTGCATTGAGGCATCTGGCGAAAAAGCACTTAATGCATGGAGGCAAAAGAGAAGTTTTAAGAGAATAGTTGTAGTACCAACATTTATATAGGTGTGAAACAGGTTGTGAATTTTGCAGCGAGGAAGAGGCTGGAGGCCGTGGAGATATCTGAGGGCAATGTATCCTGTAAATATGCAGAGTATGGAGAAAGTGAATGTTTTCAGATAGTTGGAAGTGGACATGTCGGCAGATAAGTCTATGAAGACTAGGCGAACCATAGAATTGAGGAAGGAAAAAAGAAAGGTGGTGTTTTCCGGCATCTGTGCAGACAGCACGTTATACATGGAGACAAAAAGAAGAATGTTTAGTTAATAGTTGTACCAACACACTAATATGGGTGCGAAGTATAGGCTGTGAAATTTGCAGCTAGGAAGAGGCTGGAAATGGAGATATCCGAGGGCAACGTGTTCTGTTACTATGCAGAGTATGGAAGAAGCGAATGCTTTCTGATATTTGGGAGTGGACTTGTCGGCTGATGGGTCGATGAAAGATTAGGTGAAGCTGAGGGCAGTGTGTCGTGCAAATTTGCAGAGTATGGAAGAAGTGAATGCTTACTGATATTTGGGAGTGGATTTGTCGGCGGATGTTTCTATGAAGGCCTAGGTGAACCCTAGAATTTATGAGGTGGAAAAGGTGGGTGGTGCATCGAGGCATCTGTGGAGACAGCACGTTATGCATGTAGGCAAAAAGAGTAAGTTTTAAGAGCATAGTGGTACCATCATTTATATAGGTGTGAAGCATAGGTTGTGAATTTTGTAGCGAGGAAGAGGCTGGAGGCCTTGGAGATACCCGAGGTCAATGTGTCCTCTAAATATGCAGAGTATGGAGGAAGTGAATGTTTTCAGATATTTAGGAGTAGACTTTTAAACGGATAAATCTGAAAAATGAGGTGAACCATAGAATTGATGAAGGGGGAAAAAGGTGGGTGGTGCATTCTGGCGTCTGTGATGCGAAGCATAGGATGTGGATTTTGCAGGGAGGAAGAGGCTGGAGACAGATATATATGATCTGAGGGCAATGTGTCCTGTTACTATGCAGAGTATGGAAGTGAATGCTTCCTGATATTTGGGAGTGGACTTGTCGGCTGATGAGTCTATGAAAGATTAGGTGAACCATAGAATTGGGGGGAGGAAGTGGGTGGTGCATTCCGACATCTGTGGCGACAAAGAGGCTGGAGGTAGTGGAGATGTCCTAGCTGAGGGCAGTGTGTCGTGTAAATATGCCGAGTATGGAGGAAGTGAATGTGTTCTCATTTGGGAATGGATTTATCGGCGGATAAATCTATGAAGACTTTGGTGAACCATAGAATTTATGAAGGGAAAAAGGTAGGTGGTGTGTTCTGGCATCTGTGGAGACTGTTATACATGCTAGCAAAAAGGGGAATGTTTAGTTAATAGTTGTTACAACACTTATATGGATGCGAAGCATTGGCTGTGAATTTTGCAGCGAGGAAGAGGCTGGAGACAGATATGATCTGAGGGTAATGTGTCATGTTATTATGCAGAGTATGGAAGAAGTTATTGCTTTCTGATATTTGGGAGTGGACTTGTCAGCAGATTGGTCGATTAAATACGAGGTGAACCAAAGAATTGATTGGGGGAGGGAAAGTGTGGTGCATTCCAACATCTGTGACGACAGAGAACGTTATCCATGGTGGCAAAAAGGGAAATATTTGAGAGAATAATGGTACCCAACACCTGAGTGTGAAGCATGGTTGTGAATTTTACAGCAAGGAAGAGGCTGGAGGCAGTGGAGATATATCTGAGGGCGCACTGTCGTGTAAAGATGCAGAAAATTTGTAGTTTGGAGAATAGAAGGAAAGGCTTGAGGTGGTTGGACAGAGAAAATAGGATGGCTTGGTTGGTGTATAAATCTAGTGGATAGGTTGGAGGGAAGGGGTGAAGGAGGTTTTAATGCGATTGACTTGGATATTCAGCAGACGTGTGGGAGCGTGGTAGATATTGGGTGGAGTCAAGTAGTTTTTATAACTACGTGCTGTTGGAGTGTGGGCAAGGTAACATGAAGGGATGTAGGGAACTGTCTAACCGGACTGAAGTTCTGGAGGTGGGAAGCAGTGCCTGCACTCTGATGGAGAGATGGGGATGTTTGTACTTCGGAGAGATATCTGAACTATAGTATCGGCGCGACTCTGGCAAGACAGTGATAAGAATGATGGTGGAAGTATTTGCACTTTCGGGACACCCTAACTCGACTGGAGACGGCCGTTGTGTTAAAAAAGTTACATTGCTAGGAGAGCGCTGAACCCATAGGAGTTGTACAGCAGTTTTAGGAATGGGAAGCAATCAAGTTGACTCCAAGGAAAGGTTCAAGATATAGAAAGGATATGGGAAGCATTGGTTTTGTGATGGAGTTGTGGATGAGGTGAACAAACTCCCAAGTAGCGTTATTGAAGCTACAACCTTGTGTAGTTTTGAAAAAAAGATTAGATAATTACATGAGTGGATGTGCGTCGGTCTTGTCTTGCTTGGGCCAGTAGGCCTGCAGCAGTGCTCCTTTCTTATGTTCTCAAAGTACTTCTCTTGAGGAGTATATGGTCTTTCATCATGGGAATTAACTCATTTCCTAGTGTTACCCCAATAAAATGATAAAATGGCTGTTTTTTTGAGCGAGTTGGACTTAGTAAAAGACTGTATAGGTTTTGTTAAATGAATTTGTGTTCCACAGTCCTACTCAAGGAAAATGACGCGTTTCTTTCAACGTGAGAGTTGATTAACTTTCTTGAAAATGGTGCTACTCCACTCCACATTTTCGCTCAGTCAAGGCTATTATATAGGTTTTGTCAAAGTTGATGGATGCGATAGTTCAACCCGAGGATAATATTTGGTTTCATGTAATGTGTAGTTCATTTAAACAAGGACATTTAGTGGAGTACACTGTTAATACCAAGTCAAGATATTAAAATATTTTTAGTGAAGAACTAAACCCATAGGAGTTACACAGTGCTTAGGGAAACGGGAGTAATCAGGTTTGATCCAAAGAGGTGAAAACAGGTTCAATTAAGAGCCGCTCACCAGCACCTAGGAACCTCTTTCGAAGGTTCAATCATACAAATGACTTTCCGTCAAAAATAGTTGGGGGACTATGTCCACAATTCTATTAATCGATAGGAAAATGACAAGTATCTTTTGTCAAAGAAATTATTGGGCTCTGTCCACTCCTACTCGGTCAGGGAAAATGTTTTATTTTTTTTCGCTAAGGAAAGCCATGGACTACAGTTCTACTCAAGGGCTGTAGTTTTACTGTCGAGGAAAATGACAGGTTTCTTTGGACGAGGCAGGTGATATACTCTGTCCACACTTTTATTCAGTCATGGTAAATGGCTGTAGATTCCTTTAGAGGGAATTTGATTGTCCACATTTCTACAGCCAAGGAAAATGGTTGCACTATAGTTTCATTGACGGAGTCAGATTTTTTCAGTTTTATTCGGTCAAAGTAAAGGCTGCAGGTTCTTTTCTCAAAACCGAAGGAGTTAATGTATTCTGTCCACAGTACTACTATTCAAGGGAAATAGCTGTTTTTTTCCTTTCCATGACGGAATTAATGTACTCTGTTCATGATTTATACTTAGTCAAAGAATATATGACTATTTTTCATCAAAAGTTTATGGGCTTTGTCCACTGTTCTATTTAAAGAAAATGATTAGGTGAATCTAGTCATCTAGTAACACCATCGAGAGACTTACACTGTCCAACAGACACTCACTCAAGAAAATTTTCTACATTTTCAAGAAGCTGTGACTGTCCAGCTTTAAAAATACATATAAAACTAAAGCAAATTACTTGCTTCTTATTTCCACTCAGTGGACCATAACAGTTTCAGGCAGTGGACTCTTGTTCACATGGCCATATAGTAAACAAACTCAGTGGATTATGTCCACTTTACATCTCTTTTCTTCTCTCTTCTCTTATCATCAGCTTGCTTTTGATAATTGGTTTTTATTGGCAGCCTAGCTTCCATTAAAAACACTGAATCAGAGGAACTTGCTGTTGATGAAACATTTTTAGTGGTAGCTTGCTACCACTAAAAATACCCACCCATTTTTAGTGGCATCTTGCTGCCACTAAAAATGTAAACCCACCCATTTTTAGTGGCAGCCTCGCTGCCATTAAAAATACCATTTTTAGTGGCAGCTTGCTGCCACTAAAAATACCCACTCATTTTTAGTGGCAGCCTCGCTGTCACTAAAAATCCCACCCATTTTTAGTGGCAGCCTCGCTGCCACTAAAAATATCCATTTTTAGTGGTAGCTTGCTGCCACTAAAAATACCGAAGTACTCAAACAAGTAATTAGTTTTTCTTGTTTGGTTCATGGTTTAGGGTTCCATGAATGAAGGCATCGCCTTTGTACGAGTCACCCTGGTCTGGCCCGTTTGTTGCAGACCTCACCGTGGTGGGCCAGTGAACATGAAATAGTATTGTTATAATTTCTTAATATTTTATTGTTAAGCACCTATTTCATGGCCAACATGCAACAATTATTTACATTATTGCCTTCAGGGATACAATAATGTAAATGATACATCTTCAGTGTGAGAAAAGTTTGTTAAATGTTCTCACGTAGTGTAGTCTAGAGGTATGTGCATCGCTATAGCATACTGACCTTGCTCAAAGCCCCACAGTTAACACAGACGTTTTGCTTTTTAACTA
The DNA here is from genome assembly GCA_009830355.1 of Cherax destructor. Classification (NCBI taxonomy): domain Eukaryota; kingdom Metazoa; phylum Arthropoda; class Malacostraca; order Decapoda; family Parastacidae; genus Cherax; species Cherax destructor. The sequence continues at coordinate 57,615 of WNWK01010306.1, read as the reverse complement.
ACACTGACCTCTACCAACTTCTAAATTTTACTGTTGCATTTACCACCAACTTCCTACTTTTATACAACCTTACACCTCTCTCGTAACCTTTACATCTTACTGGTACTTACATACCTTATGTCGAACCTGATTTGTCTCCCAGTCCCAAGGTGGTGTATGCCTTCTACAGGTTTGCTGCTTTCCCCTAAGTATAACGATATACACTAACCATAACTTCATTGAAACAATGCCATTTACAAAATTTGCAAAACTTCTCTTTGCACCTTGGCCCATATCAGGTCTTTTCTTAGGATGCTATACTACTGGATTATTGCCTCCAGTTTTCACAGGTGCTGTTTGATTCCTATGAATTTAACCTACTCGAAAAAAAACCTCCCCATGAATATATTTTACTGCTAGGCAAGAAGGCAGCCATGTACCTCTTACGATGGATATACAGATAGTTTGACAATGGTCATTTTCCCTTTTATGAAAATTACAATAAATTTAGCTCCTATGAATTGTGTTTCATTGTAACTTTTTTTTCGGAACTAGAATTTGTAATTTAATGAGACTTAGTGGTACAACCATCAAGGGAGGTTTCTTGATGTTGGGGAACACAAACTTTGATAATCCTTCCTTTAGCACTCCTCACAGCCCCTCCTAACTTTACCTTTTATTATAGTCGTCATCACCCTTATTTATCCTTAGATCCTGCATCAGTTCCTACCCTGCAGAACTGTATGACCCTGGTAGGTTTAGCTCTTCCTTTTGATTATAATTGATGTTGGGGTCTTCAAGGTAGGCTCTCTTGATCACGATTTGGATCATCTCCAATCCCTTGAATCAAGCCTGAGTGCCTTCCATTCCCGGAAACACTGTGCATCATGAATAATAAGATTTATAAATATACTGCAGTGCTGTATGACCCTAATGGGTTTAGCGCTTCTCTGATTAAAATAGTCTCTGGACATGTCTTCGAATATTTCATCTTTATCCTGCAGCGCTGTATGCCACTTGATGGTTTAGCATATCCTGCTCTGTATGACCCCCCTCAAGGAATATTCCTTGACGCTGGTGAGGGGCTCTTGATCTAGTGAATTTGATCTGTGCTCCAGTTCCCTGAATTAATCCTGAATACCTTCCCCCCAGAAGCGCTGTATAATCCTACGGGTTTAGCGCTTCCCCCTTGATTAAATTGACCCTTGTGGGTTTAGTATTGCTGTATTCCCTCGGACAAGGTTCCTTGATGTTTGTGAGGGACTTGATCTAAGGAACTGGACCAATGCGTTAATTCCCTGAATGTCTTCCATTCTCAAGAGGCACTATGAACCCTTATGGGTTTAGTGCCCCTCAAGGGAGGTTCCTTGACGCTGGTGAGGGGATCTTGATCTAGGGAATTGTATCTGCTCCAGTTCCTGAATTGAGGCTGAATACCTTCCATACACCCCACAGGCGGTGTATAATCCTACGGATTTAGCGCTCCCCCATAATTATAATTGATTCTACGAAATTATTTCCCACTTCTGGTGTATCTTGCTTTACGAAATTACTTCCTACTTAGATGCTTCGTAACTAACTGGTTTAGCGCTTCCTCTAAGTTTGCTGATGGTTCATTTTAACGTATTTCGGCTACGAGAAACTTTATGGCCCTTGCAAGTTTAGCGGTGATTAAAATGTCAAGAGCATCAAGGCACTATGACCCCTACAGGTTTAATGCTTCCCCATAAATTACAAATTTCTGTATTTTGTGATTTGGGAGTTTTTTCTCATTTTAAAATAGGCTAAGAGCTGTTATTCTACCTCTGCATCCTTCAAGAGAAGTGCCTTGATGCTGATGAGGGGCTCTTGATCTAGGGAAGTGGATCTGTGCTACAGTTCCTTGAATTCATCCTGAATGACATATCCTCCCCCACTGGCGTTTTATAATCCCTACGGGTTAAGCGCTACCCCATAATGAGGCTGGAAAAGTGAAGCCTATCTTCAGAATGTATATAAATCAATAAAATTATAGAATATTTCATATTAGAGCTGTTTCAGTGCTTTTCTGACAAAACTCATTTTTTTGCTAAAATACTTTGATTATCAAACTTTTAAATCGAATTTCTACTGCAATTGAAATTTATGGGAAAAGTATGCGAAATTTTATGATTTTTTTTGAGGAAGCTTACGGCAACAGCAGCTGTATAATCCCTACAGGTTTAGAGCTCATAATAATAATAGTGCATCTGCTTTACTTCGTCTAGGACTTTTGACTGTCTCTTGCTATGGACTTTTTGCTCAGTGCCAATACAAGCCGAAGAGAAAAGTTCTTGAATTAGTGAAAATACACACCTGTAAAATATACACAATACCTGAGATACAACACGAGTGAGATACAACACGAGTGAGATACAACACGAGTGAGATACAACACGAGTGAGATACAACACGAGTGAGATACAACACTACAACACGTGTGAGATACAACACTTGTACTATATAAAACAACACGATAAGTATATAAACACCGAGGTTGGGAACACCTCAACAGAATCTCCGCTACACAAACACAACACTCGCACGCAAAATACGACCTCATGTTTATCTATTTGTGTTTTTCCCCACTGCCTGCACTGTCTTTTATCTCGCTGCATCCCTGAGTGAATTGTGGGATCACAGACCTGCATAAGAAAGATGCTGTGCTGGCGTTTATTTTCTTCCTCTTCCTTCTTTTCCTCTTTCATTTCCCTATATTTTCTCTCCATCTTTTTCTCATCTTCCTTCCGATTTCTTCTTTCTCCAGCTTTCTACTTTTTGTTCTCTTATACTTACATCCTCCTTCTCTTCATATTCCTCGTTTACTTCCTCCTCCTCTCCTGACAGAGGTGGGATGTAACATCTGTACAAGTGTCATTACCTATAAAAGATCTCCAGAAGGAACTTGCCTCACAGAAGGTGGGACAAACTAGTAGCCTATCCTAGTAGTAATTATCACAGCATAATTACCTACGTGCCCGTAAGATAATCAATCGTTATTATCAGATTACTTTCTCTTTAAAAAAGAATTCCTGTGATTTTATTTTTGCATCGTTCATAATATTCATACTATGTAATTAGTGTAAAATACGGTTCACACTGTTGTAAATGAGAAGGAATAGTGTTAATGCTGGGTTTTAATGTGGGGGTGTGTATGAATGGATGTATATGAATGGATGGATGTGTATGAATGGATGGATGTGTATGAATGGATGGATGTGTATGAATACGGATGTGATGGAGAGTGTATGAATGGATGGAGTGTATGAAATGGAAGGAACGTGATGATGATGCATGGATGTGTATGAATGGATGGATGGGAACGAATGGATGGATGTGTATGCATGGATGTGTATGAATGTATGGATGTGTATGAATGTATGGATGTGTATGAATGTATGGATGTGTATGAATGGATGTGTATGAATGGATGGATGGATGTGTATGCATGGATGTGTATGAATGTATGGATGTGTATGAATGTATGGATGTGTATGAATGGATGTGTATGAATGGATGGATGGATGTGTATGAATGGATGGATGGATGTGTATGAATGGATGTGTATGAATGGATGGATGGATGTGTATGAATGGATGGATGGATGTGTATGAATGGATGGATGGATGTGTATGAATGGATGGATGGATGTGTATGAATGGATGGATGGATGTGTATGAATGGATGGGTGTATGAATGGATGTGTGTATGAATGGATGGGTGTATGAATGGATGTATGTGTATGATGATGGATGTATGTGTATGAATGGATGGATGTGTATGATGATGGGAATGGATGTGTATGAATGGATGGGAATGGATGATGTGATGAATGGATGATGTATGAATGGATGATGTGTATGAATGGATGATGTGTATGAATGGATGGATGTGTATGAATATGGATTGTATGTGGATATGTATGAATGGATATTGGAATGGATATGTGATGAATGGAATGGAATGGAAGGGAACGAATGGATGGATGTGTATGAATGGAAGGGGACGAATGGATGGATGTGTATGAATGGATGGATATGCATGAATGGATGTGTATGAAAGGATGGATGTGTATGAATTGATGGATGTGTGTTGGCTGTGAATAGTTGATAAGAGAATCCCAGTAATTCTTTAAATCCCAAAAGATTTTGAAGGGAAGGGGAGGGGGTGGTAGGCTTGTGGGACGATTTAAAAGGGGTTTGGCCAGGAAAGGGGTAGCCAGGCTGTGGTTGAGGGGAAGAGGGTGATGGAAATGGAGAGGAGGTGCTAGCCTAGCAGTGGGAGAAACTGCTGGGACGGAAGGTAAACGAGTGATAAATAACTTTTTCTTCTTCTTCCATTAATTTAAATGGTTTTTTTTTATCTTGTTAGAATATCTCCATGAAAATTGTTAACTTAAAGTAGCTCCGTCAACAACAAGAGAAAAACATGTAACATTCGTCCTAAACATGAACGAAACAAGAAAAATGCCTGAAATGTTTTTAGCTCCGTCAACAAAACATGAACTTTTTTTTTTTTCATTGCGTGAAAACTCGGAGGAAAAAAAAGATTAGAAATTACGACCTTAGCCTCAATGCGGAAAGGAAACAAATTTGAATTTTGTCTGGTGCCAGACTCAGAATATTTTTTTTGCTGAGATAATCCAGTTTTGAGTTGTGTTGTATTTCGTGTTGTATTTTGTCTGAGAAAATAGTCTGGTAATTTGACTGAGAGAATGCAGTATTGTATTTGACAGTTAAATTAGTTTCCCTTATGAAAAATAAGGCACCACTTTTCCATATAATTTAAAACACAAAAGCCCTTGGAATTTGACTATTTTTCAAAGTGGTTATTTTGCATTTTGTAATATCACCTGTCTACTGGGATCTTATAGCATCTCTTGTTGTATCTAAGATAAATATATTCTCGTATATCATTGAGTGAACAGGCTAAAATCCTCTATCAGGCCTCAACTCATTTCAAAATAGAGAGAGAGAGAGAGAGAGATGATGATGATGAATGCTGTGTTTATAGCTTTAACTTGGCTCCCTCAAGCTCCCAGCGCTCCAGATGTCGCCACCAAACACACCTGCCTCACCTCATTAATAAGAAAGTTTTTGGGCCAACTATCGTGATGGAGGGGTGACAGAATTGGGGAAAAATGTTGATGGAAAGCTGAAGGGGGATGGCACCTCCAGGGAAGGTCCCATGATTAAGGCGGAAACATTTTAGAGAAGAGGAAGACTTATAAAGCCATGCGTGAGATGGGAATTTCCATGAAAAGGGTTCAAAGGGCCTAACTAGAGTTTCTTAATATGTACACAGTTAACGTATTCATGACAGTATACAGTATATATATAAATGTAAACAAACATTATTAGTGTTGTTTAATTATTAATAATATTGAAGTTATTAATGTTGTTGTTAGGTTAGGTTAGATAAGATTCATCAGGAAAGATGACAAGTGTTTCCTGACGCGGGTCTTAGTTATTTGACCCAACACGAGTGTCTGGTCAAATAACCGATGCCTTCATCAGTTTTCAGTCACAAGGCTAGAAAACACCGAGAGAGATATGTCTCTCAATGTATATACACATAGAGGTTGATATATGCTGTAAGTATATACACCGAGAAGGTATTTAGCACAGATAAACGAGTGGTTTCTTAACCACTAGTGCCCGACCAGCGACTGTCTGACCACGAAACAAGACGTAGTATATACCTCAAATCTACCTCAAGAAGCAGTATTATTATTTTCTTTAAAAACATGTATAGGCTGAACCTAAATTAATTGTCAATTACCCCACAAATTAGAGAAGAATTTGAGGAAGTATCTCCTGGAACTAAGCATAAACATGTCACAATCCCAGGGAGAGTTTTCCCCATATGGTGTGAAATATATGGGAAGTTGCCCTGGGTAAATTATTTTTTCAGGAGAGGGGAAAATGAATTCATAATGAAGTATTTTTTGTGGTATCTTTAGACCCTTTTGAGTATTGAGTGATTAATGTTACTATCATTATGAAGAGATAGTAAACACTTAGAGATTACATAGCGTCTGAGGAATGGGAGGCAATCAGATTCGATTCAAGGAAAGGGAGGAAAAGTCCAACTCATTGATTCTGGAGCCTCCCATCCCCCTGTCAGGCATTTAGGCGCCTCCCCTGAGGGGTGAGCATTTAGGTGGATCAATTACTCAGGGGTTGGAAGGCAGGGCTCTTTCCCCTGGGCCCGTGTCTTCTAGGGAGGCTCAGACTAAGCTCTTTTACAGAAGGCCCAGACTAAGCTCTTTTATAGAAGGCCCAGACTAAGCTCTTTTATAGAAGGCCCAGACTAAGCTCTTTTATAGAAGGCCCAGACTAAGCTCTTTTATAGAAGGCCCAGACTAAGCTCTTTTATAGAAGGCCCAGACTAAGCTCTTTTATAGAAGGCTTAGACTAAGCTCTTTTATATTTATAAATTAGCCGAGACTATAGATTGTTCCCTATATAATGTCCAGAACACGATGGTCAGCCAGGACTGACGTGCATAATACTGTACAGTCAGATACACGTCGGTATGTCATAGCTGCTCATGTTTGCGTGGAATTTTCATCTATAATACATCCACTGGGTACGTCCCTATTTCTTCAGTTTGGTTGAAAGTTCTCATCCATTACTACAGAAGCAAAACTCTTCAGATCAGAAGGTCAACAATGAAGAAAAAGATTAAACATTTAGAATGCTCTTGTTAATTTAAGAAACAGCTGGAATACTATATTGTAAGAATGAAAACTTGTTGCTGAAAACATGGATATATCAGCCTTAATGTCAGAAAAAAAAGACGAAAGGATAGGAAGAGGCTTTACCTATAGGTTTCTTCTCCTCCCGATGAAGAAATCTGTTCAAAACTAATATTAGTTCCGTGGTAAAGTACTGTGGACTCTGATACAGAGTTTGCAGGTTCGAGTCCCGCTGTGAACGTAGAGACAATGTTTGTAAATAATTTCGCCTGTTTGCGAATTGTTAAGCATTTCAAATTTCTCTCTCTCTCTCTCTTATATATATATATATATATATATATATATATATATATATATATATATAAGAAAAATCTTCACACAAGGTATTGGAGTTATCCTACTCGACATAGACTAGTCTCGAAGAGCCTCACATAACACAAAGCAAATTGGCGATAAGTAAAACAAATGTGTAAGTGGGCAAGCAGCGGGCCATCGTAATGGCTGCTTCGAATTGTATTGGAGAAGGGAACTGATCGGGCAATATAGAGGAAAATGGAATGAAAGCTAGGAATGTTTGGGCAGCGGAAGACAACAACTTAACTCCCACTAAAATTGGTAAGCTTGATCTGTAGGTTTTTCTGCTTTTCTATTATAAGTTTTATTATTATTACTATTACTAGTAGTAGTAGTAATAGTAATAGTAGTTGCAGTAGTAGTAGTAACAGCAGCAGCAGCAGTAGTAGTAGTATGAATAAATAATTGTTAAATTTATGCCTAAGGGCTTTTTGCGTTGAGTCACGAGGAATTTTATCAATAAGCTAATAAAGCTCTTGAGTGGAATATTGTGGGTAATAAAGACCATTTTATTTTTTACAGAGAGAATAACATAGCCAACAAAAGTAATACTGCCATCTTTAGCAGATTTTATCACATTTTCCTGATAGCTGCCATTATTACTGACAAGAAAAATAAGGAATTTTAAATGGTGAATATACGAAAAAATTATTTGTTTACCACTATCTTCATCATAGCTGACGGACTAGTCACCTCGAAATTACATCTCCACTTCTGCTTCTTCCGGTATAATAATCACTTCCGGTATTGTAATCACCTCCAGTATTGCAGTTACCACTCCTTTCTTTCCCAGCCCGCACTCATATATATCCCTCTCACTACTAATGAAATGGTTATAATCATAACCATGATTTTTACAAGGGTGGACCGGAAAGCCAGCGAAAGGCTTCAGTCATATGACCAAAAGCTCCAGCTGTGGGTCATCATATGACTAAAACCCGCATCAGGAAACACTTGTCCTGTTTCCTGAGAAACCTTATACCCACCTCTCGCTTCAACATGTCTTGTCAGTGGTCCAAGTTGGACAGCAACGTCATTACTTACTCTTCTAAGTGTGGATTATTTGTGCTGTATGTGTCTTTTTTACTCATCAAAGTGTATGTTTTGTATACAATCCATAATGTGAGATTTGTCTTCAGTGATTAAGTCGTACTGCTTGTCAACAGACTCATCAGTCCGGTCGAGATAAGAGACGAACAAACCACATCCCTGATATATACACCAAGAGGTCCATATCTCTCAGTGTATATACACTGAATTTACTTTAATCCCTATTTTAGGTATTAAAGTATTCTTGGCTGGTGGCAAAGATATTACATGCAGCTATAATAATCCCTCGTGTAGTCGACAGGCTTTAAACGCAATTAACCAACCGGTCCCTCAAAGAATAATTGCAACAGAACACTAACTAGACAGAAAACTATTACAAGTGACCACACTAATGAGCACCAAGAATCCACGATCCATTTCCAGAGTAAAGAAGAGAATTTTCCTCGCATCTCCGGTTCTCAAGCCTCGTCTTGTCCTCTTTACCACTAATGCATAAACCTAAATAACTGTCTTTACTGCAGCAATAAAGCCAACATGTGTCTGGGGCAATAATGCCATTAAATTTAAAGTTCTTTTGGGGTTCTGGTTGCAATCCCGTTGTCTGGGTCGTTGTGTCGATTTGCAGCCCTAACTTTGGGTGGTGCTTACATGAACGGTCGGACAAACAACTTGGTATTTAAGTGACTTTATATGGCAAGCTTATATGTTAGTCGATTGTTTAACATCTCTACGAACAGTTGTTAATCAGTGTGTGAAGTTTATTACGGTATGAATCTCGAAATTATTCTAAGTTGTGACAACTTAGAATAATTTCGAGATTATGTTTTAATATAAATTAATTCAACCTCATACACAAACCGAGAGATTAATCCCAGTTTTAGAAATATCTTTCCTCTCTATTTCTGTCTTTCCACAACCTATCTTACCTCTCTTCCTGTCTACATACAACATTTCTTACCTTTCTCTTCCTGCCTACCCACAACCTATCATACGTCTTCTTCCTGTCTACCCACAACCTATCATACGTCTTCTTCCTGCCTACCCACAACCTATCATACGTCTTCTTCCTGCCTACCAACAACCTATCATACGTCTTCTTCATGCCTACCCACAACCTATCATACGTCTTCTTCCTGCCTACCCACAACCTATCATACGTCTCTCTGTCTGCCTGCAGCCTTATCGCTGCTCAATCCTCCCCACAGTTCATTCCCCTCACAAAAATTGCCATTTCTGCAACAGCCGAAAAATATTATTACCTTTGTACAGTCTATAGACTGGTAACAAACCAATCACTCTGTGGAATACTTTTAAACAAGTCATCGCTCTTATAAAACTCTTCTACATAGTAGTATTTTTTTGTAAATGGGATTGAGAAAGTGCATCCATAATTGAATAGCCTGAACTATGAAGGCCTTCCCACGTGCCTTTCAATTTTGGGGCGCACATTTTTCAACCTCATCTACAAAAAACCTATATACTCTGTTTTAATAAAAGTTTCCCTCTATTGAATTATTAGAGTTCTCGGCTCACGAAAAACAATAGATGTATCTCATGGGAGGTTTGTCTATGCTGCTAATCTTATATTTAAAAAAAAAAAGCTAGTCTGTCTCATTTTTAAATTCCATAGCTATTTACGGAAAGTAATATAATAGCCTAGTGTTTTCCTGACACCTTTGATGTCCTTAATAATGAGTCTTTGAGTTTATTTTATAGACAAAAGCTGATGTTAATTTTTTTCCTTCAAATGCAAAGCTATAATGTGTGAGCAATTTTTGTCTTTGTTGCGCCACATTTTATATAAAAATTTAAATCTTAGCGTCAGTAAAGATTTCCTTAATAGACAACCTCGTGGATTTTCACCAGCCTCAATAATGGACGAAAAAACTGAACGATAACTTCTGGGAAGGTAGCCGGAATAATTGTGTACGTGTTTAATAACTACAAATGTTTTTATATATCTCTCTCAGTGTATATACACTAACTGACAGTATATATATAATCCGTTTACATACACTGACTGTAATAAATAAATAACTTCATCCCAATAGGGTCGGAGACCCATGGAGCATGGGGCAAGTGTGCTCTAAAGTTTCTCAAGGAGCTGGGTGGAAAACTCATCATAGAAACCAAGGACCACAGGGCGACCATCTTCCTCTTTCAGAGACTCAGTGTTGCGATCCAGAGGGGAAATGCCTGCAGTATTCTGGGCACGCGGCCCACTGCCGGGGAGTTGGACGAAGTATTTGACATGTAGCTCTGAGTTGTTATCTATGTTGTTTTACTCCCCATTGTATTTTGTCTTGAAATAAAGTTTGTATAAAAAAGATGGGGTGGTAGGGGAAGTGGAATATTCAAACGGCTTCAGAAAGAAATCTAAATATTCTTCCTTGAAGTCTTTTTATCCACTTCTCCGAGGCAATGGGTCCCACAATTGACACCAGAGGTGGACCCCATCCTATATATATATATATATATATATATATATATATATATATATATATATATATATATATATATATATATATAAACACACTGGCCGTCTCCCACCGAGGCAGGATGACCCGAAAAAGAAACACTTTCACCATCATTTACACTATCACTATCTTAGTGTATATATACACTGAGAATTCACTTTAATTGCTGTTCTAGGGATTATAGTATTCATGACGTTAGTGTTCAAGAGAATTACAACCTTATTGACCCACTGGTAGTCAATAGTCTTTAAACCTAACACATTAAACTACGTTTCTTACTTTATTTCATCACTGCATTTCCTCATTTCATTTACTTTATGACCTCGCTTTATTTTCCCCGGAGATCATTATATGGCTTCAGGTAATTACGCTCGGTGTCATCATGGTATTGTCAATCTTAATTAAAAATGTCCTGTGCAAACCCCCCGTGTGTGTGCGTGTGTGTATGTGTGTGTACTCACCTACATGTGGTTGCAGGGGTCGATTCATAGCTCCTGGCCCCGCTTCTTCGCTAGTCACTACTAGGTCCACTCTCTCCCTGCTATGTGTGTATGTGTATGGTATACCATATCACTATACTAGTTTGATTGATGTACCAAATCACAACGCTGGAGGAACCAAGTTGTTTTGAGACTTCAGTGTGTGGTCTGTGAGGTGATGAGAGTTACTTCTCTGTTCTCTGAAGTTGGTGTAAGAGACACAAATTCAGCATAATGCGCTGTGTAGAGAACTTATGACCCACGCAGTGGGGTTTATCAAATCACAAACAGATCTCTTTGTGACTTGATAATGTGCACTGCGTGGGCGAAACGTCATTATACTTCATATGTCTCCATCGGGTCCTAATTCTATGACACTTCTTTCCATCACTGAAGTTTCTGAATCTGATAACCCCTGTGGTTTAGCGCTTCTATTTGATTATAATAATAATAATCTGAATCTGATATTTGTAATACTGTGCGCATGAATTTCTATAGTTTATTTGCAAGCTTTTAAGATGTTTTATTACTTAAGAAACTTTAAGACAGGATTTTTTAAAATAATTATTTAAAGAGTAAAGTCATTTATTACTACCATAATGTGAAATTTAACACTGGAATTTTTAAAATCACTTCAAAGTTAGGTGCTCTTTTTAATTTTACTATATATTTTGTGTTGCTGAATAGGTATCCAAGTTGGAAAAATTTAGATTTAGAAAGGATATAGGAAAGTACTGGTTTGACAAAGGAGTTGTATATAAATGGAACAAACTCCCAGGTAGTGTCACTAAGACAAGAAATTTGGGTAGCTTTAAATATTGGTTGGATGGTATATGAGTGGATGCGAGTTAGACTTGCCTATTAATATTATTATTATCATGGGGGAGCGCTAAACCGTAGGGATTATTCAGCGCCTGTGGGGAAGGGGGGGAGGGAATGGAAGGCATTCAGGCTTAATTCAGGGAACTGGGGCACACACCTAATTCCCTAGATCAAGAGCCCCTCAACAGCGTCAAGGAACCTCCCTTGAGTGGGTAGACCTGCCTAGCATGGGCTAATAAGCTTACTGCAGTGTTCTCTCATTCTTGTTCTCTTGCTCTGCAGTCAATCAAAATCCAATTACTATGGAGAACATGAGCGAATATGGGTGTGGAGATCTAAATGTGTAGGGACACAGGGATTTCGAGAGGCAGAGAACTAAGAAAAGACTTTAAACTTGTCTCTGACTGGAGTCACAGTGCTGTGACCTCGTGTAGTTTGTCCCCACGAGCTGGCCACACGACTTGCCAGCACGCGACCCCATGTCTTCTTTCACTTTGTGCGAATGAGGAGGCCAATGTGCCTTTTGTCGAGCCTTTGTGTTTAGTATGGCGCTGGGGGTAATTTGCTTGATGTAAGTCAAGTTGCTGTTTCTTCCCGCATTGTGTCCTGGGAAGATCACAGCTAAATTTGGGAGGTATTTGCTAGGCATTTTTTTTCGGTCAATGCTTTCTGAAAAAAATGTGTCGTATTTACATACTCATTCCCTCGTTCTTTTCTTTATTTGCATTTTCATTCACCTAGTTATTTATTTATGTTACTCTGAGATTCAGTGTGTTTATTGTTATTAAATAAAAGTTTTTACCACTCTGTCTCTCTCTCTTTCTCTCCCCCTTCAATTTACCAGGCCAAGCCACTCTTCTATTCATCCTCGGCTCGCGTCCTCTAATTCTATCTTAGGATTCACTCACTACAAAACTTTCCAGGCAATAAGCATTCCTTTCATGTATAAATTACCGCGACGCCTCCACCCATAGCATGAGGGAGTTCAAGTCGATGAGAAACCTATACTTTTTCACAAGCTGATAAACTTCTAATAGTTTCTCAGAGGCTGAGAAACTTCTTATACGTACTCGCTCAGAAGCTGAGAAACATTATATTTACTTACAGACAATATATATATATATATATATATATATATATTACAAAATATATAGGGAGGTACCACCTCTAGAACTTGCTGGGGACCCTCATCCTCAGAGAAGACAATAAACGTACCTCAGGAAAAACTCGAGGTTCTCCCCGGAGCTGTTAGAATATTTTCTTCTCCTACCACTCCCTATATATATATTGAATGTGTGTTTTATTAATAGACAGAATACATTGACAGAAAAAACAAAACATGAACATGAATACATTGGTACAATATATCAAAAATTATGAGTCTCTTCCAGCTCCTCCGAAGCCGGACGTGAGCCCAGTATGCAGCATGAATTTCCCCTCTGGATGGCCACGCTGAGGCTCTGGAACATGAAAGTGACTGCCCTTGGGTCCCTGGTGGTGTCGATGAGTCTGGAACCCAGTTCTTTAAGGAAACGTGTTGCATTTTTTCCCCACGCTCCCAAGGTCTCTGATCCCACTGGGACAAATTGATACTGTTGGCTTATGTCCCTGTACTTGCCGATCTTGTCAGCAGCTCCTCCCTGTCGCCCAACACTGTGATGGATGTAGGTGTCAGCCAGTGTCGACACACAGGTATAATCCCATCCTAAGAGCTTGCCATTCTTCCAAGGATAGATGGTGATCCCGTCGGGGCGGTTTGCTGGGATGTGGGCATTGTTGGCTGCTAGTGATCGAGGCTCTCACTCGGCTGGGCATCCAGCTGTAGCAAGGGTTCTCTTTGTGATGTCGTTGACTTCATTGTGTCTTGCATGCCAACCCTTGGTTTTAGAACAGTTAAGACCATGTAGACCATATTGGTCGGCTTGCGCATCGCAGCAAGGCGCAGAGCCACTGCAATACGAAGGGTCTTAGGGTCGAGGCGTGTTCCCATGGCCGAAATGGGAACTGTTTGGAGGAAGTCCCCAGAAATTCAACAAAAAATTGACAGTGCATTGCTCTTCCTGAACCAGAAGTCTTTAAACGTCGTTCTTCGTCTTTTCTAAGTTTCCCAGACACTCCTTCACAGATTTTAAACTGTTTTAGGGAGTAAAGTTCCCGAAGGTGGCCTCAGACCGGCATCCAGTGTGTGCCTTTCTATATTTTCTCTTAAATTCGTAGAATGAGGGAGATACAATCACGATGTAATTGATACTAACAGCTGAAAAGAACATAAAGAGACATAGGATCCCGTTCCCCTCATCGGATCAAACCTAATTACCTCCCATTCCCAGGCTCTTCCCCATGAATAATGATAAAAATAATAATATCTTATATTCACGACTACAATAGCGAGATGGTGTCCATTTTTCCCTCCGACGTAATAATAAAAGATTTTCCTGTATTTCTTAGAAGTTTAACAAAAGGAGATATTCCAGCATCAACAACAACAACCAAACGACCTCAATAGCAATCACAACAACAATCACAGCAACAGCAACAACAACCACAACAACAACAACAACAATTACGGCAACAAGTCACAACAATCACAGCAACAACAGTCACAACAACAACAATCACAACAACACAGCAACAACAATCACAACAACAATCTCAGCAACAACAATCACAACAACTTGGTTAATAAAGCCTCCCGGGGCGTCGTTCGCGGCTTCATGTTCCACTGAGTGACACAGCGAAACCAACCCGGCTTCAGGAATTCGCCGAAACTCGGGTTCAAAAACCACTGATGAACCCGGCTCTGGTTCACACGACACTGACCGACGTAATGAAATAATCCTGATTCGTGAATCCGAGGAATTAAATAATCCAAGTCATTATCGACCAAAAGGCGGGACCAAGAGCTAGTGAATATCCACCCCCTCTCCCACGAACACAAATAACTGACCACAATTTGGTGTACACAAATTGGTAAAGACATGTCAATAACCACTGCGTACATACATAAATCAATTCTCTGAATACGTATAGCGAATTTTCAACCACCACACTTTTCCAATTCTCACCTCCGTGACCCATAACAATGCCGCCAGCAAATGCATTATTCCAATTTATTCATGGGTTCCTCTGTCCTAATATGCACAGTGACTGTCAGAGAGGAGGTTTTCCAGTTCCACGCACAACATACGTCAGAACAAAGATGATAGACACCATTATTGTGGTGCCGGTGCGTGAAAAAGAAATAAAAGAAATGTAGATAGCAGTCTAGAGATAAGCAACAAGATTGTTCCCACTGCTAATGAGTTACATAGATTGACAACAGTGAAAATGGCCTCGTTCTTTTATAGAGACCTTGATGCTGGTAAAGAATTATTCCTCTTTTTCCATGCATTTAACCTAATTACCTCCCGTTCCTCAGGCGTCGTATGACCCTAACGGGTGTAACGCTTCTCTATGAATAAATGATGATAGTCGTTAATGGTAGAAAGTGAAGAGACGTTATCATATCCTAGAATATTTTACGATCACATCCCACTTGCAGCAAGATACTTGAGTCATGTACCTTGGTTAATGGAGTTTATCGTCTACACGAGGGTTATTAAGGCTGAATATAAACTGTTTACCACCAGATCTTAAGTTGATATATGGTTTGTATATATACAACTTCCATTTATTTTATATATTTTTTTCATTTTAAAGTACTGTAAACGATAAGACTGGCGATGAGAGTCAAAACGACTTAGTGTGAGAGTTATGGAGGGACTCTTATGACCATTCACTAGTCTCGGTCACTGATGTAAACAAATGCTAGCCAACCTATAGAAGCTACAGTAATGATGGAGACTTCACACTGTGATTTTGAGTCTGTTTGTGCCTGAGCTCTCAAGTGCTCTCTTGTGGAAAGCTCGGCCTCGGAGGAATACTTGGGTAATCTGTAAGCCCGTTTAAATCAAGTTGTTTTTGTCTTTTAAAATCATTAATTAATTCAGGGATATTTAATAATAGAAATGTTTTGCTTCAAAATATACATCAGTAATAATTCTGATCTAGCGTAACGCGTTCCTAAGCTTTATATTCGAAAATTATTTTTTTTTGTAATAATTTTATTCTATTGTTTGTATTCTTTATCATATCTGTTTTGTTTTCGTGAGATCTCTTATTTCATAGCCCTCAGGTCTTTCAATAATATTCACTCATACATACATGTATAACACTTCGCAAACGAGCGAAATTATTTACAAACATTATTTTCTCAGTTCAGAACAAGGTTCGTATTTGCGAACTCTGCATCGAAGTTATTATACGGTACTTACGCCTCAGCAAGACCCCATAAGTATGGACACCTAGCACATTGCCTAAATGCACAAATGACGTGTGAATATAATTCAATTGACACCAACTCGTCAGCAATATTCAAAATACGTGGAAAAATTTCCACTTTTTTTTTTTTAATTTAAAAGAACTTAAAGCTTTGGGTTAATTTTGATTTTAGATTCGAAATCAGCATACTTTAATTAGTCTATAAACGCTTTAATCTTGGTAGCAACGTTATTATGGTCCAAAGTAATCTGCTCCTGTAGCTTGCAAACTAGGCTATATACACACTTGCACACAAAGTCCTCAGTAACTTGCTACAGCAGGTGAAGAGAATCGCTGAAGAGTTTGTCAATAAGTTATACAACTACTTTAATGAATTACTGAATGAAATTTCGCAATTACCTGAGACTGGGTTTAGAAACAGTTCAGCGGGATGATTTAATGACGGTGCGATGAATGTAACTGGCCATCCAGGTGTGACTGGAACATTATGAGAGGGGATGGTGAGATGGATGATGCAACCTTGGAGAAAGACGGAAATAGTGAATAGGAACAGATGCTGTAATGAGAAGAATTAGGGAGAAACTAAGTTGCATCCTTATGCGTTTTGCTAACATTTTGTGAATATAAAACTGATAATAGTAGTAGACATCGTCTCAAGGAAAAAGTTTTGTGAAAAGGACAGTGGAATCGAAATATATGAATGTGGGTGTTATTTTACCCACCAGTTTATGGTTACAGAGGTCGATCCTAGTTCCTGGGCCCGCCTTTTTAACTTGCTTCCTGTCAGATTCCCTTCCTCGCCTCACTGGTCCTCTCCAGCTCTTCAAACTATATACGGAGCTTGCCTCCACCACTTCTTAATTTCGCTTTCTGACCATCATGAGGTTGACGAAGTACTTCCTAACATTCCTCTGTAACTTGCATCTGAGCCCATGAGCACCTGTTTCCACGCCTCTCAATCTGTCCCTATCTATACTATCAATTTCTCTGTATTTTGTATGATGTTTCTCCTGTCCCTTAATGTTTGTGTTCAGCTCCTTTAGCCTCTCATAGCTTATAACACTTAGCTCTGAAACTAGCGTCCTTGCACTTCAAGTTTCTTATGATTTATTAGATGTGGGTTCCATGCTGGTGTGTGTGTGGACTACATGCAGCTAGCAGTAACAGCCTGGTTGATCAAGCCCTGATCTACCGGGAGGCCTGGTCAAGGACTGGGCCCCGGGTGCGTTGACCTCTGGAATACCCTCCAGGTAGACACGAGTGCTTTTGTTTACCAGCTGGGGTAGGGAAGAAGGGCAGAGATTCGAGACCTCATCCTCCTTTTATGGAGACAGAAGGTATAAAATACCAACACGACTGAAAAATAAACACAAATGCGGTATAATGTGATCCTTTATTGACTACGTTTCGCCCACAGATTGAACTTAAAACCCCTTGCGTTGGCGAAACGTAGTCAATAAAGGATCACATTATACTGCATTTGTTTACTTTTCCTCCTCTGATTAGAGCATCTGCTCTAATTTCAATGACCAGTAAGCAGAGTAACCAATCAAAACTCGCTAATCTCTGGAGTCATCATCCAGTACATTTTTTTCCTCCGTGGTAAACTAGGTTACTGAGGTTAAGTAAAGTTTGTCAGGAAACAGGACAAGTGTTTGCAGATGCGGGTCTTAGTCATATGAGGACCCACAGCTGGATCTTTTTAGTCATCTTCTAGAGACCTTCGTCTGGCTTATCCTCTACCCCTTTAAAAATTATGGTTATAGAAACATAAGAACAAGAAAAAAGGAACACTGCGGAAGGCCTACTGACCCATGCAAGGCAAGTCCATCACTCCCCTGCTTAGACCCGACCACCTGGAGTTAACCCTTCCCAGGTAAACTCCAGGTAGTCAGGTCACTTCCACTTAAGGAATTAGTACGGCATCTGACCTAGCAGCACAAGCTAGTCAGGTCCAACTCACACCCACCCACACCCACTCATGTATTTATCTAACCTAATTTTAAAACTACACAACGTCTTAGCTTCTATGACGGTACTCGGGAGTTTGTTCCACTCATCCACAACTCTATTACCATTATATACATATGTTAGAGAATACGTCAAAAGTCTCCTGAAACCTTCACTCCTGTACAGTAAGACTGCGTTGAAAAATTTAATCCGATCGGATAAGCCGTTCTCAAGTTATAACCGAAAGTTTGGAGGAAGATAAAAAAAAAAATTCAGGCAAGCACTTAAAGGTATTCCTCGGGAAATATCTTAATAATTATATAAAATAATAATTATAATAGTCATTAATATTATAATTACATATTGGGATTTCCGTAAATGTAAAAAGGTATTTTAGAAATATGAACAACAATGATAATTATACGTGTGTGTGTGTACACGTACGTGTACGTGTGTGCTCTCTTTCAGAGGCACAAGTCTGCCTTTCCAGACACTAATAATATTATTTTCGCTAAACGAATATTAGGGAAGCTTGTGGAGACTCCGAGATCACATTATGACATCTGCGCTTATTCGCAGAACGTTGATAGTGTTACCCACATATGACACGGCCTGTCATTCACTTATATATGGCACTACCTATGTCACACGTCATTTGTCGCATAAATATATCCGTCACATTTTACAAATCAGTCACCCGCAGCACATAACCCATCACTAAGCATCACTGAGCTGTTTTTAACACTCGAACACCTGGAAATAATATTTTCCTCTATAAAATTGCAAGTTTTTCGTATTATTTCCGTCTTTCCGGCCTCCCTCTGACCCTTCCTAGAAAATAGTGTCATTATAAGCAGCTTTTGAGCATCTGCCACTGTGGCTTGGGGAGTGTGGGAGGGGATGGCTAGGACATATGTTGGACGAGAGGGGAGTGAGAGGTTAGGGGTGAGAGATGAGGGGTGAGAAAGCCAGAGATGAGAGGGCTATGGGAGAATGGACAATAAAGAAGGGACTAGGTGTTCAGGGGACAACTATGGTGATTGACAGCGGAATGATGGTGTAAACTGCGTAGGATAATTCAACCGTAAGACTGTTCATCATATTGATATTTAATCAATAGCTAGCATGCCAGTGTTTTCTGGAAGACCAAATCTGTGTCATCCTAGTAACAATGTCTATTGTATTCTTTCTCCTGTTTACCAGGATATCTTTTATAATAGGATATATGTTCCTTCCTGCCTATGAGTATTATATTCTGAAAAAAGTCCCAACCGCTGGGATCCATTTCTACTCACCTAATTATCACAGATCCCTCATTAATTGGCTTCCAAGTTGTCTTATTTTTTTGTGGGCTTCATATTTCCCCTCTTATGGCGAGGAAGAGGGGGGAAGGGAGTTAAGAAGAGAGGAAGGGAGTTGAAGAGGGGAGGGTGGGTGTGTGTGTGTGTGTTTTTTGGGGGGGAGGTTGAAGCTGAAAGAAATAAGCCTATCGCTTATGGATCGTGTAAAGCCAGCCGTACTGATCATCTGTCAATAGCAGCGTCCTGGAAAACAAACGGATCAAGTGAGACTTTGTACGTTTGTGCCTCTTGGTGTTCTTTTCTGGTTGGAGGTACTGAAACGTTATAGTTTTTGTTTTTCCCAATTCATAGTTTAGGTGCTCTAACTTCTAGTTTTACGTTCTTAGCTTCTAGTTTTCAGTGTTCTAGCTTCTGAAATGTACACCCCATTGTGTCGTATACTGTACCACCATACACTGTTGTATATATATATTGTTTCTCTGCACACACCACTACAGTGTAACCGCCATCACTCGCTTCTTCCCTGTATTGCACTTGGCCTGAGACGCTTGTGGATTTCTTTACACATCTTTCCCGCCTGCGTCACCTCAATGATGCACTGGGTCGTAGTGTCCTGTTGATAAACCTCAATGAGTCAAGCTATGTAAATATGTGTCATGTGAACTGTGTATAAAGGTACAGGTGTTCAAAGGAGTCAATATATTCTTGGGCAGAAGCCTGGCTCGTACACAAGCTCGCCTGCTGCGTACTGACACCGTCGGAAATTTAGCGTTACCGAGCCTAGTCTCGGTAATATGTGCGTGTATAAGGTAATATTGTGGATTATGAAGATTGTTCACATGTAGTTAGCATGGAGTTTTGGCTTAGATGTCATTTTTAGGTGTACCTGGTGTACCGTCTCAGGCAGGGAGAACTATTGTTGAGGTAACTTTTACCAATACCAGCGAGTCATGTCTGGTCGGAAGTTATTGAAGTTATAATGTAATTTAGGTTAGGATATACCCTTTGTCATGTATATACTACTAAGATTTCTGCTCTTAATTAATGGACTGATTTGTAAATAGCAACTAAACTATAAATTAATATATATTATGCTATGAGTCAAATTAATATTGATTTTGCTTTACATTTTTATATTATTCTTTTGAATTATTGATGGCTGAAATAATACTATTGCTAAATCAATAATAAAAATAATTATGGTCATAACAGGATGTTATTACGAAGGAGACGAGTTATATAGTTCTCAAAATCTTTTTTTTTAATGACTGAAACTGAACACAAAATTTTGTGTGGCTTTAATTGTAAGCTTCTTTAAGGAATTTGATGTCTAGAAATGTTTTCCAACCCACGACAATATCTTTCAGACAAAAACCTGTCTCCAGGGCCAATGTACCTGATCCCATGAGCACATCTTGCCTTTCTTAACAATAATTAGCAGAGCGTCGTATATTAAGCAACGTTAGATCCTGGTGTGAGGACCCCCATCACTGCCCCCTTGTGTTGTACACCAGGACTCCCATGGGTCTCCCATTATGGGGTGAGACAAGCGGAAATAATGGGACATCAGGCTAGACACGAGAGCCTGTTGTGTCAGGGGTGAAGAGTTGTGGCTTGTGTGTGTATATTACTATTATTATTATTATGTGTGATAGGCTGTACTTTAGTTTATCAAGAGGCGTGTAAAAGCCATTACAGATCAGCCAGGAAGCCTGTCTCACCCACACTACTCCTCAGCCACAGGTTAGGCAGATTTTTTAGGTGTTAGTGTAGAAGCGATGACCTGTGACTTATTACAAGAGTTGTCAACTAGGAGGGAGGGGTGTTTCACCCTCAGGGGAAAACTTTACCATCACTTGGAAAGGATGTTGACTAGACAGTATTGCTGTTGCTACTACTACTAAAATAATGATTAAAACTTCCCTTTTCTTCTTCCTCCTTCCTTCCCTCACTCTTCCCCCTCGTGTTCCCCTCTGTTGTGGTCACGACCATGAGGGATTCTTGCCTCTCCCCCTCACACGTCGCAAATTATCCAGGGATCTGTTATTGTCGTCAAATATGAAGAAAAAATTTCTTTGGGAAGTCTTGATGAGCTTGGTACAAGGTGTCTGTACTCGCCTAAGTGTGGCTGCCTTGGATCGAGTCCCAGTTCCTAGTCCGGTCACGTTACGAAGTAGTAGGTGTTTGTAGTCACCTAGATGTGGGTGCAGGGGTTTAGCTTCGGCTCGTGGCCCTCTTATACTTGAAGGTATTTAAAAAAAAATAATTCCTAACCAACCTCAAATTGAAGAAATAAAGTTTCTCCCACGAGACATATCTATCTCTGTTTGTATATATATATATATATATATATATATATATATATATATATATATATATATATATATATATATATATATGTCTTACCGAATAGGTAAAAATAGATCAATAAGCAAGAACTCATTTAAAATTGTCCTATTTTAAATTTTCTCCTTAGAAAACTTACCTAACCTTATTATAACAAGCGCAATTTAATTTAGCCTATTCCAACTAAATATATTTTGGATAAGTTTACAATAATTTAATAATAAATAAACACAATGAAATATATTTTTTCGCTAGGTTCAGAATGATTTTTGCAAAATTATTGCATATACAAATTTTCGGAAGAGCATTTGGAAGTTGTGTACGAGAAGCTGATTGTATCATCACTTGTTTCTCATCGGCTGTGTTGATCATCTATTTAGTTCGTGAACTTGGGAACTCTTAGCTGAGAGAGGATCAGAAAAATCGAAGTCGTGGTAAATATTTTCGTTTATTAGCCAAACGTTTTGGTTTCACACTCGATCATCGTTAATATGCACAAGAACAGTTAGATGAGTAGCTGGTAATATATGTAAGGTATAACAACATGACGTTGGTGAAATATTTATCTTGATATTTGTACTGACACGAAGGTAAATGTGTGAATGATTGTACGAGTATAATGGAACTGTTGAAGCAAATGGTATATACACTTGAGATGTGTGTTGTATATACACCGAGAGGTGAGTATCTCTCGGTATATATTCACTGAGTTTACTTTAATCTTCATTTTAGAGATTAAAGTATTCTTCACTGATGGTTAACATTCAGCCTTAATGACCCTTTGAATACTAAATAGGTTTAACCCCAATTAACCAAACAAATAAATATACTGAAGTTGGTCACTTGATGCCATATTTTCACAATCCAGTGATTCAGTGTGTGTTATATATATTAATATATAAATATATTAATATATATATGTCACTGGTAACAAATTCATTAAGGTGACACAGGATCAGCGTTATTGTCAAGACCAGTATAGGAGACCTCCCCCCATCCTTGCTCTTCCTTCCTCTACACCTGCAGCAGTTTCAGGTTACCCATGTGTAGAATGCCTTTGAAGTAGACACCTTCTATACCTCCATCGGAGGTACCTCGCGCCTCCAGGTACCTGTGAGCATTTAGTCTTTCCATACTCCCTGTTACCAGAAGTGGAAAGTTGAGTAACGCAGGTCAAGTAGTTTGGCTTGGGAGTGGATATGGATTCCATGGAGTGTTGGACGTGATAATCTCATCCATTTACAGAGCAGTTGGAACGACAAAAAAATGACCAGTAACAACACAACCATCACCAACAACACTGAATCAACACCAGTAAGTAAAGTGTTTTTATCCTCCAGGATTCCTTAACGCTGTATTCCTTCATAGAAACCGATGCACACATCAGCAATTAGGCTTCAACTCTTCAAAGTGAATTCAGTGCTATACTCGTTGCCCTCAAAGGTATCCACGTATCTAAAGTTGCAGCACTCTTAACCACAGGCAATATGACGCTGTTGTAAACAGATGGGTGGCTGTTGACGGCGCCTTCGACAATTGAAATATGACCTACGATCAGCGGCGATCAGTAGCTACACGATTTCTGTTCACGCCGCAGAATTTTGTATCGCCTATTATCTTATATTTATAGTTTTTCCGGTGTAACCTAAACTAACCTAACTTAGAAATGTGATGCAAAACCCATGTGAAAAAGTGACAGTTGCTATGAGGATGGTTATGCCTTGGGTGATACTGTGGCCTGGCTGAGGACCCGGGTTCGATTCCCGGCGGGGTGGAAACATTTCGACGCGTTTCCTTACACCTGTCCTGTTCACCTAGCAGCAAATAGGTACCTGGGTGTAAGTCGATTGGTGTGGGTCGCATCCTGGGGGACAAGATTGAGGACCCCAGTAGAAATAAGACAGTCCTCGATGACGCACTGCCTTGGGTTATCCTGGGTGGATAACCCTCCGGGATTAAAAATCCAAATGAAATCTTATCTTAATTGTAAGTTATTAACATAGGCCCTTAAATATTCATTTATTTATATACCTTAATAGCATACGTATATTGCATCATAATAATATCCAGTATATTGATGTAATGTGTAAGGAAATGTCACGGCTCGTGGATTATCGCCATTGGTTAAATTAATATAACGAAGTCAGCTTATTGGTCGATAGGGTTCGATGGAGATATCTTTTCTACTCCCGTACACCCCGAGTAAGGTTTCTTAACTGGTTGTGGTCTGAATGGCAAAGGTCTGAGGCGTGATACTCTGGATTGTCTAGGTCTGAAAATCTGTGGTCTGCACGGTAGGGATCCGACCCGCAATAGTGTTCACGGTAGAGGTCTGAGGAAGTAGTGGTCTGGGCGACGGAGTTGCGACCCGTAGTGGTGTGTAGAGCCGTAGGTCTCAGGCTGAGATACGACCAAGCCCAGAAGGCCGGCACAATATTGGCTGGGTAATATCGGTGGTAGCAGACGAGGGGATTAGCGAAGGTAATCTAGCGAGGATAATCCCCAGGTGTGGCGGCGAGTCTTGACGCAGTGCAAGAGAGAGAGAGAGAGAGAGAGAGAGAGAGAGAGAATGAACACAAGAAAGGAACTTAAGAAAATGGAAATATACATAAATATTTGTGTATTGTTCCAGTCACGGTATTGGGCCTTTATCTTTAAGAGAATGGAAATTAAGAACAGGTTATGGGTCAGTGAGTAAAAATGTGTACATACTGGAGAAGAATGAGTGAAAGAATAAAAGAATGAGAATGTTCAAACATTTACAGTAGCGAGAGAATGTAAATTAGCTGAGGTAGAAGAGCAGCTCTTAGCATGTAAATTAACTGAGGTAAGATAACAGTTATTAACCTGTAAATTAACTGAGGTAGAATAACAGCTCTTAACGTGTAAATAAGTCGAGGTAGCATAGGAGCTCTTAGCTTTTTAGCCTGTAAATTCAACAATGTCAAAATAAGTTTGCAGCAGCTACTGGAAGCTAAAAGACTTCAAAGCTCACATGAAGAGTCGACAGCAGCTGACGCATCCCTCCTACCCTCCCCAGCTCAACCACAATCCATTCTTCTCCTCCATCTTCCCCTCTCTCTCGAAATATCCCTCTCCCTTTTTCCCCCGCACTCCTCTCCATTGCCCACTCCTGGAAAAGAGTGGCCTCAACCGGTCAAGAGACCGCTGGGCTAAAGTAGTCCAGCCAGGACACAGAAAGGGAGCGCAGACCTAAAGCAAATTGTGTAAACACTTGTGGATATCTTTTATTTACTTGAACGCCAGGATGTGCTATTTTGATAAAATATTATACTTGTTGGAGTCTGTGTGGAGGCGAGGGACAGTGGAGGAAAGAGATATCGTGGAGGGACTTTGTAGGAGGAGTGTTTGTGGAGGGATTGTGTGGGGAAAGGAGCTAGTTTTTCTGGAGGGACATAGTGGAGGAGGGAAGTGTCTTCTTGGAGGGACTTTGTGGAGGAGGAGGAAAAGAATTTGGGAAGGTGATAGTGGAGGAGAGAGAAGTTCAGTGTTGGGGATGGTGGAGGAAGTGTTGGAGATGAAATACATGGGCAAAATGTATGTTCATTAACATCTTTATTTACTACAAGTACATGTACAAGGTATACAGGCCTAGCTGACATCAATGACATACTATTATATAAAAAGCCCCTTGTTATGCAGAGCATTTCGGGCAAATGAAGTCCTTGTCCCAGGATGCGACCCACACCAGTCGACTAACTCCCAGGTACCCATTTTACTGATGGGTGAACATAGACAACCGGTGTAAAGAAACACGCCCAATGTTTCCACCCTCGATGGGAATCGAACGCAGACACTCGCCGTTTGAAACGAGAGCTTTAGCACTAGTAGTGTAAGTACGCACACGTTTCACATATTCGTATATAATAATATTATTACAATAACTTTAATAATGTAATTAATCTTTCACGTGTCCAACGCGAATTCAATTTACTTGTTTTTTCACAGATGTCGTTTGCACGGTATTAAGGCATAAACAATTATCCCAGACGGTGAGCAGGAGAGGGGAGAGAGGAAAGAGGGAGAGGGAAATCTGGGAGACAGGAAGGAGTGGTGGAGAAGGAGTGGAGAGGGGGATGAAAGGGGAGCGAGTGGAGTTTGAGGGGAAGACTTAGAAGAGAGGGAAATAGATGTCAAGTTCTTTCTAGAACATAAGAAATGTTTGTGTCTGTCAGGGAAAGTTTAATTTATTGTGTCATCCATCTTACTGAAGTGTGTGTGTGTGTGTGTGAGAGAGAGAGAGAGCGAGAGAGAGAGAGAGAGAGAGCGAGAGAGAGAGAGAGAGCACCCACAAACACTGTCAAAACACAACCATTGCCTCCTGAGAAAACAGAAACATTGTGCTTCCTATCTCCTCACCTTAAACAAAAACAAAAAAAACACCATATGCGTGTTTGGGAAAAAAGCCATTGAAGAGTTGATGCTTATAAATGGTTATTTTCCCTCCCGTCTTGAAGAAATTCTTCCTCCCATCCTAAACATTCCTTTTCCTTCTAAAACTGTCATCCAGTAATATATAATATAGTACCTTTCGTTCTAAGGCAATCAATCTAAGTGGAAACATTGCTATAAGCAGATGACCACCTGGAGCAGAACCAGCTGTATGTATACTGTGCTCAGATGGGGCTTGTGGTCCAGGGTCCTGCTCTCTGTAGCTCGTATATGGACCACCAGCTGTGAGGGAGAGGTCATTGCTCCTTCCTGAGGGTATTATCATAACTAAATATTACGTTGTGGGAGGGAGTCTTGAATCTCTTTGTGCGTGAACACTAGTAAGCCAGGTTTCTAGTTATCTGGTAGCGTTTCCGGGTCTCTAGTAAGCCAGGTTTCTAGTCGTCTAACGGGTTTAGCCCTCCCCATGATTATAATAATTATAATTCTAGTCATCTAGTAGAGCTTCTGGGTCTCTAGTAAACCAGATTTCTAGATATCTGGTAAGGTTTCCGGGTCTTTAGTAAGCTAGGTTTCTGGTCATCTGGTAAGGTTTCCGGGTCTCTAGTAAACTAGGTTTCTGGTCATCTGGTAAGGTTTCCGGGTCTCTAGTAAGCTAGGTTTCTGGTCATCTGGTAAGGTTTCCAGGTCTCTAGTAAGCTAGGTTTCTGGTCATCTGGTAAGGTTTCCGGGTCTATAGTAAGCTAGGTTTCTGGTCATCTGGTAAGGTTTCCGGGTCTATAGTAAGCTAGGTTTCTGGTCATCTGGTAAGGTTTCCGGGTCTATAGTAAGCTAGGTTTCTGGTCATCTGGTAAGGTTTCCGGGTCTCTAGTAAGCTAGGTTTCTGGTCATCTGGTAAGGTTTCCGGGTCTCTAGTAAGCTAGGTTTCTGGTCATCTGGTAAGGTTTCCGGGTCTATAGTAAGATAGGTTTCTGGTCATCTGGTAAGGTTTCCGGGTCTCTAGTAAGCTAGGTTTCTGGTCATCTGGTAAGGTTTCCGGGTCTATAGTAAGCTAGGTTTCTGGTCATCTGGTAAGGTTTCCGGGTCTACAGTAAGCTAGGTTTCTGGTCATCTGGTAAGGTTTCCGGGTCTCTAGTAAGCTAGGTTTCTGGTCATCTGGTAAGGTTTCCGGGTCTCTAGTAAGCTAGGTTTCTGGTCATCTTTTAAGGTTTCCGGGTCTCTAGTAAGCTAGGTTTCTGGTCATCTGGTAAGGTTTCCGGGTCTCTAGTAAGCTAGGTTTCTGGTCATCTGGTAAGGTTTCCGGGTCTATAGTAAGCTAGGTTTCTGGTCATCTGGTAAGGTTTCCGGGTCTCTAGTAAGCTAGGTTTCTGGTCATCTGGTAAGGTTTCCGGGTCTCTAGTAAGCTAGGTTTCTGGTCATCTGGTAAGGTTTCCTGGTCTCTAGTAAGCCGAGCTTCTAAGTCTTGTAAGGTTTACAGGTCTCTACTAAGCCAGGTTTCCGTGGGGATTTTTTGATACATAGTGAAACCTTTGGAGAAAAGGCGCTGTGGTTTCCGAGAGCACTACAAACAAAAGATTTTTTAAAAGCACTTTACCCCAAAAAAAAGAAAAGCTTTTGTTTCAGACCCATTAAATTCGTTTCCGGAAGACTGGAGCATTTACTTCCCGCCCCTACCATTCGTCCCCTGGCTTAAGCTGAATATCACACACGCACGCGAGAGTGCATGCACGCACGCGAGAGTACAGGCGCGCACGCGAGAGTGCATGCACGCACGCGAGAGTGCGCGAATGGAAACAGTAACAAACAAGCACAACAAACGCTTAGCGCCCTTCAGATATTTGTAGAGACGAGAATGATAAACACAGAATATTGGAGAAGCAGGAGGAGAAACGGTCCTGTAAATCCTCACCTCTCTCTCTCTCTCTCTCTCTCTCTCTCTCTCTC
The DNA here is from genome assembly GCA_009830355.1 of Cherax destructor. Taxonomy (NCBI): domain Eukaryota; kingdom Metazoa; phylum Arthropoda; class Malacostraca; order Decapoda; family Parastacidae; genus Cherax; species Cherax destructor. The sequence continues at coordinate 29,462 of WNWK01010306.1, read as the reverse complement.
TCTCTCTCTCTCTCTCTCTCTCTCTCTCTCTCTCTCTCTCGTTCGTGGCAATCTCTTTCCTCTTTCCTCCAGTTTGCTGCAGTTCTGCTCAAGATATCTAAGATCACCTCCAACAACTCGTTGCTCAGTAGTAGGGAGTTTAGTGCACAGTCCAAAGAACCCGAGTTTGATTCCCGGGCGAGAGAGATGTATGAAGCAGGTCTCTTTTCATCTGTCCATGATCACCTAGCAGAAAATAGGTACCTGGGTAATAGTCGGTTCCAGCGAGATTCCAGTTGATGTAAGCCACATCGTTTGGGTTAGGGTTGTCTGGGTTGTTAACCCACTGAGGTTAATAGTTTGAAGACAGTCTTTCTTCATTTTTAGGGTTTATTTGGTTGGTTAATTGGGCTTAAAGCCAATCGACTACTCGAGGGTCGTTAAGACTGCGTGTCAATTGTTCACCGCCAGTTAAGAATATTTTAATCCCTAAAGTAGGGATTAATGTAAGCTCTCAGCATATATTCACACCGAGAGATCTACTCCTCACGGTATATATAAGAATGTAGGAACACTGCAGAAGGCCTACTGGCCCATACAAGGCAGGTCCTGTGTTGATCCATTTGTTACAACAAGCAAAGATGTCTGACACTTCCTCTTAGAATCTAGAGAGACAAGACAAACACTCCACAAATTTACGACTCGGATGAGTTCATCCACTGTCCTGATCATCAATTTTGCCATAATCTGGACCAGTTCTCCTGTGCAACGTACCAATTCAACCCCTCACAGGCTAATTACAGGTCATGGAGTAGCCTAACTGCAAGGAGGCGGTCATTACAGTGTAGCTGCAGCTCTTCAATCACTGTACCGCTGCAGTGTTGGTGTCACACTGCGCCCTCATAGCAGAGTTTGTGAGAGTATGTGAGGGAATTAGGCTGCCATTATCTGTTGCGATGTTTGAGTTATTAGAAGAGTATTATTTCATGTGGTGGGACAACACGTATTCTTTCCTATTAATGGAATAAAGAGCGACGCTGTGTGACTCTTGAGGCTTTAGCGCTTAGTTATGATTATAATAATTATAATTAAATATAGAAAAAGTGTTTATCATGTATGCGATGTATTAGTGACAGATGCGGCCGTGTGTGTGTATTTACAAAATTCCCCTTCATTACATGATATGTTCCCACAATATACGAAAACTATCCTCCATTGTGTAATAATTCCCTTCAATCGTTGGGTAATACAGTTTCGATGTACGAATATTTCCCTCCATTGTATCATAAATAAAGACGATAGAAAATTCTTACTTATATACTGTGTGTGTGTGTATATATTTTATATATATATATATATATATATATATATATATATATATATATATATATATAATGTGGATTTGCAAGCTGCCTTTGTGGCCTATACATTGACGTGTTTACATTGTAAAGACTATGACCTGAAATTATAGATTTTATGCAGAACCTGAAGAATATTTTCAGGCGACCATCAGTGATCACCTGGTGATACATCCCACTGATGTATACACACCTCTGTGTGTATACACACCTCTGTGTGTATACGTAACTCTGCCTGTGTTGTCGTAGCTGTGAAGCTGCAGCCTGCAATCACAGAAGATATTTTTTTGTCATTCATGAAAGTTTTCATGAGAATGGTGTCCATGTGAGGCTGAAACTGCAAGTTTAACGAACGTTGTTCGTGCAGTGTATGCTAGCAGTGTGTGCTTATTGTCTGACTCCGTGGTTGTATGCAGCTTTTTCTTCATTAAATGCTTCCATTACCAGAGATCATTCGCATTAGCTATCGGTTGGACCCGGAAAGCCTACACATTACCTTGGCAGATTCTACTGATGAACTACAATAGGTTTAGTTCTTTTTTTTTTTTGGAAATATGATAATTACGGAGATGAACAGGGTAGTTACCCTTAAGGCAAGAAGGATTCTCTGTGCCTCTACAGTAGAGGCACAGAGCCTCTACTGTAGAGTTGACATGGCTGTATCTGGGAGAATGTATCGGATACGAGATCCTGCTAGTTTGACCAAAACTTATGTCTCATAGTCTGGTGATCCTGTCTGCCTAGTTACGTTTAGGTGAAACAGGTATCCTCTTAGTGTCCTCTGACATTGCTCAGTGTCTTGAAGGTTGTTGTCAGCAGTGTGGCACTTTCAGTGACAGCTGCGATACTGTCTTGGTGTTTGGAATGGGGGGGGGTTGCTCTCAATTCTGTGGTTGAATTCTTTGAACGTTTTGCTGCTGTTAATAATGATGAACGCTTGAGGTCTGATGATGGTTGTTGGTACCGGTCAGAGGCTCTCTGGGTAGCAACCTCGACCTGTTTCATGCCCTTGTCTCTTATAATCTCTGCTCTCCCCTCTTTCTTCCCTCCCGTCTACCCTTCCCGTTTTACCTCCTTCAACTAAATCTTCATTTTCTTATTTCCTTTTATACCTTCTCCCAATTCCCCTTATCCTTCTCTCTTTCTCTCTCTCTCTCTCTCTCTCTCTCTCTCTCTCTCTCTCTCTCTCTCTCTCTCTCTCTCTCTCTCTCTCTCTCTCCTCATCTTCCCTCTCCTCCCTCCGTCTTCTGCTACCTCCTTTCCCCTCCTCTTCTCGCTTTCATCAACACCTTCCCCTCCAGTTGCTTTCCGTTTCGTCGCATCTTCATTTTGGCGTCAATATCCCAGAATTTTTGCTCACTTCTGAGTACATGTGCAAACCTTGTCTCCCCCCTGGTGCCTATCCCATTCCCTAGCCTCTTCTATCCGCCCATTCTATCCACTCAAACCCCAGTGTTCTGCCTGCGTGAGGCGTTGCTGCTTTGGCTGTAGCAGATAGTGGTGGTCTGGCCACAGAGCAACATGATGATTAATATTGATGGAAGATGCTGTGTGGAGGAGGTCGGGTTTATCGAGGTTCGCCTAGGAGGTGAGAGGCACTGAGGCTTGAGGAGGTGTTACGGGGGGGTGGGGGGAAGAGGTCGTGTTGGTGATGAGGGTGATTCATGGTGATGAAAGTGTGTGTGTGGGGCGGGGGAGGGTAAAGGTCTGGTTGTGGCCAGAATTGTCTATGATGACGAGGATATTGTCTGATTGTCAGAGGAAAGTAGTTTGTTTGGGGAGTGTAGTGACGAGGACGATGATGTCTGATGGTGACCTTCAGGTCTGTAGATGCTGAGTGTTGTGAAGATGAGTGGAAGATAGTGATAGTGAGGATAGAATATAGTTAATGAGTGAGAGATGGTAGTAGTGAGAATGATGTCTAGTAATGACTGAGGTATGGTCAGGATTTTATTTAACGTTGAAATCTGCTGAAACATCAACGGTAATACCCAACGATGTTTGATTACACAAGATTTGGAGCGAATTATGATGGTGTTAGTGGCACATGAGGGCAATAGAAATAGTGGTGGCCGAGGATGTTGGTATGATGACGATGGTGTTAGTGGTTGAAGATATTGGTGTGAGGGCATTGGTATTAATGGTACTAATGGTCCTGACGTTGAACACAGTACTAACTATCCTCTAAGAAAAGACTGTCATTGATTATAATATAGCCAAATTAAAAAGAGGATAGATATATGAAGAAATAGTGATATTTAAAGATATTTGATATGAATCTCTCCCAAATTTCATGGTTTCAAATCGATTCTTCGATATTTTTGTTATGTGTAGGTAGAACTGATATAGTTAAACAGAAGCAAAGTAATAAACATAAGCACTGATAAATAGTTGCCAGCTACACGTCTCTCTCGCAGCGATCACATCAGTACAAACCCCACCGCTGCCACCAATATCACCACCATAATTGATATTAATTGGATCGGCAGCAGCAGCAGTGTGCCCGTTATCACATTAGTCAGCTGAGGGTAATAGCTCCCCCAGCAGTAATCACAGACTGTGAACGGATTAAACAATGAACAAAATCAGCTGGAGACGCAGTAAACCGGAGTAAATGTGCCTTAGACGCCACTGCAAAGTCGTAAACCCACCCTGTAAATTGAGGGCCACGATAAAAGTACTGGGCAGGCGCTCGTGACAGCTTGTAGTAAGTTGTAATGTGTAAGTCGATTTCCTTTTTTTACAAGATAGGGCGCGACAGGTCGTTGAAGTGTCGTGTCGAATTATTGGGTACAGTTGTAGAAGCGGAAATAGATATAAGAGGTCCTAATTCTCTGAAAAGTGGTCGCGTCATGATAAATTAAATTCACTGAATTAGCTTGGAATTCTTTGAACTTAGGTTGTAATGTGCAGAGTTTTTCGTGAGCCTGGATTAGGTAGCTATTTATGGCAGCTCAAATGACCGAATAAGAATTTATATTCACGTACATGTACGGTCGTACGGTCGTCGCACGGCAACACATTCATACCCACACACACGTACACAACACTAACATGTCCAGTTGAGAAATACATCATTGCTCATTGATTCTAGATGCATAGTCTATCCATTTAGTGAAATTTATCTTTGCATTCACTAGTTATATGAGCAATATAGGAAGAATATAATGCCCTTTTCATGATTAGTTTAGAAAGAAGTCAAGGGTGGTGATGGCGGTTTGTTGTTTATCTCCAGACGTAAGCTTCTACATATATTAGAGCTGTGATCCACAAATTTACATTATTGCAATGTAAGACAAACTACCTGTAGAACGGACTCTCGCGCGCACAAACTACCTGTAGAACGGACTCTCACGCGCACAAACTACCTGTAGAACGGACTCTCACGCGCACAAACTACCTGTAGAACGGAATCTCGCGCGCACAAACTACCTGTAGAACGGACTCTCGCGCGCACAAACTACCTGTAGAACGGACTCTCGCGCGCACAAACTACCTGTAGAACGGACTCTCGCGCGCACAAACTACCTGTAGAACGGACTCTCGCGCGCAGCATAAAGCAAACAATTACAGTGTATATTTCAGTTTATTTTTATTAGTAGTATTAGCAGAACTACCAGCAATAGTATTAGTAATAATAGCAGTAAAACTACCAACAGTAGTGTTAAGTGTCAGTAATAGCTATCGTATTGTAGTAATAGTTGTAGCAGCAGCAGGAAGAATAGTAATCTAATTACTATTACCATTAACACAACACTTTAAAGTAATCCACAATACATTCCGTCACTCATTTCTCTCAGCGTCCAGAGGAGGTAGGGGCAAGGACAGGGGTGGCAGAGGCAGGTAGTAGGGTAAGGGGTACAAACACCCGGTGGTCTTGATAACCCCTTGAAGACCTCCTTAAGAAAGCCTGAAGAAATTCCCTGTTAAAACTTGATGGAATCTCCCTTTGACTCCTTCCTCGGTAATCTTCTTGAAGGGGTGAGCCCTGCAGCTGCCACTTTCTGCCCGCTAAAGGAAAATAAGCAGATGGCTACATCGTCTATTATGTATCTCGGCGATTTATGTATTTTCCGATTTTATCCTGGATATATGAAGCTTTTTCGGGGATTTCTAGGAAGGTTTTGTTTGAATTAGTTATTAATCTGGGAAGGATTTTTTATTATTAGTAGTAGTAATTATATAATGTATATATATATAATTGTGACAGCCGAGCAAAGAGCTTCACTTCAGAGAAACACAAACATTCTATACCATTTCCATAAAAATGCCTAAAAATAAATCCACTCTTGTGTGGTGGTGGGGAAGAGGGATAAAGGAAAACGAGATTTGTTGACACTCTTTCCCTGGGAAATGGAGAAGACTTCCCGACCGGAGACGGAAATGTCAGGAAGGAAGTAGACGGGAGACAAGAGGCTCTAATACTTGGCACATGCATATGCAAGCAACTGCGCAGAGGATGCATGAATATATGCATTCCATTAACAAGTGGAGACTGTGCTCTATGTATAGAGAACAAGATAACATAATAAGTGAGGCTAGCTTGTGTTGATGTGAATTCAGTGCTCCATGTACAAGCATTGATTGTGAATACTGGAGGGAGGATAGCCTAGCCTTTAAGTGTGCGGTGATTAGCTGTTTGAAATTCGGCAGGAAAAGCCATCTGTTGTATCTTATTATTCGAAATTTATGGCTTATGTAGACCAATAAGCCATCGGAAGTCCTCATTCAGATTAGAAATTCTCTTGACTGGGTTAACTAGGGGTGTCCATCTTTCAGTTTATATACTCTTGAGACAATACTTTAATCCCTGAAAGGGGAATTAAAGTATTCTCAATTGGTGGTGAACAGATGACAATCAGCGTTAATAACCCTCGTGTGTCGACACACGACAGGCAAATAATATCCCGTAATAATGTTGGTAGAATTACCGACAATATGTTAGGTACAAGGACGTAAGTGTAACTAATGTGACATTTTAAAATGTCGCATTAGTTACACATGTCCTTATACCCAGCAAACAATATGCCACCAAATGACGTATTATGTCGCTATGCGACATATTATATAACATATATTTTGCCTTCTACAGCAGTGTATAAATGACATTAAGGTTAAAATATTCTGTGTTGACTAACTTTCGTATGTAAAGTGTCCAAGTGAGTATAACAGTGAATCATTCAGATTAGTAGAGGAATTCATAGTCACTTTACATATGAATAACACAAACGTCTGTTCATATATTCACTGCAACTGTGTGTGTGTGTGTGTGTGTGTGTGTGTGTGTGTGTGTGTGTGTGTGTGTGTGTTCTCGACCGTGTTCTTTATAGCCTTACGTGATCATACCTTTGTGTTCTTACGTGCACAGCCTTGTGGTCTTAGTGTTCACAGCATTGTTTCAGCCTTGTAATCTTACGTGCTCACAGTCTTATAGAATTCTAACCCACAGCTTCGTACTCTGACGTGTTCACAGCCACGTATTCCCAGACTTGAATTTCTTCTTCCACAACAAGATAATTTACGAAACAACTTCCTGTCTTCACTACCCAAAATGTTTTAAAGCCTCACACATACAACATAAAAACACCTTACATCATGCAACATAATTTTGAATATGTACTTTTATATGTACTTTTAAGTTTAATAAAGTGGGCCTCAATATAAAATGAAAATAATATACAGTGATATTACGATATTTCTCGTTTTTATTTACTAGGATATATATATATATATATATATATATATATATATATATATATATATATATATATATATATATAAAATAGTGAACCGTATGAACCTATATCTCTCAACCCTGAGGCAAGATCAGGTTATTTTAGACAAGTAACATTCACGTCGACTTTATTTTTACTTGTATGTTGCATGTAAATTCCGGGACCAACCAGTGCCTGCTCAGGGCAATGTTAGGGAACCCTGGGTAGGAGGTTCTCGTTGTGTAGTGAATCCTGGCATCTTGTGACGTCTGTTGTACACAACTTTGACTCAGTGGGAGGCTTATGTCACCTTAAAAAAAAGTTGGACATCTTGAACCTACATGTATATTATTATTGTTATTATTATTATATGTAGTTGTATGAGGAGTTTAATACACTTAATATTATTTTTGTTGTTTTAAGTGTTCTTTAAAAGTAATAGTAACAACGGCAGTAATACTAGTAGTAATATTCAGTGAGTGCCACAAACTATTACCTTGATGAAAGCAAGTTAGGTTCAGAATGTTTCGATTCTTCCTCGACCATTATTAGAATTTCCTCTCCAAGTGTGAGTTATTTGTCACTTGTTCCAGGTACAATATTGTGACATTTGTTCCTCAAATATTTCAGTGGATTACGATTCGAGGTGAATATCATCATCACAGCCAACTGCCACAAAGGTTACGTAGCCTCACACATGCTTGATAGAAGTAGTGAAATATTGGTTGATTTCTCCGTAGAATTCAACTCTTTGCAATGTCAATCTGCTGAGGGCTATGTGAAACACACACACTAATATATATATATATATATATATATATACAGAGGAACATTACTATAAGGGTAGGCCTCACGCAACACAGGTCACACACAAAGCCTTACTCATGTTTTGGTCAGGGGTGAGTGAACGATGGGGGGGGACACACACCCTCGAAAAAGCTTTTTCCATGATTGTTTTTGGCGTTTTTGGATTATGAGTTAGGGGACAGGAAGGGAGAAGGGGAGGTAGAGGGTGAACGAGAGGGAGAAGGGAGATGGTGAGGGGAGAAAGGGATACGGGGAGTGTGAGGGAGAGTATAAGGGAGAGATGGTCCAGAGGGAGGGAAGGACTTGGTGTCACGCACGTCAGGGACAGTGCATGTCAGCTCCCACGGACAGTTACACACACAGCTGCCTCAAGTACGTAAAGCGCGTCTCCTCTGCCACGAACGATCGTGTGCTTCAATGCCGTACACGCACTGCCACGGACGGGCATAGAACTCACCTACGTTCCCAAAAATCTACGAACAACTTCATCAGGCAACGAACAACGATACCCGGATCGCAGGAGTACGGGAAATCAGATTTACGGTCACGCACCTTAAAAAATGAAAAGACCATCCAAGGTTCGAAACGTAGGCATCAGTTGCAAGGTTGCAGCTAGAGTACCAGTCGCTGGTACCTGGTCTAGGGCCGTCCCTCTGAGTACGCAGCCGTGAACAAGGACCGAGAAATTAATACCTGTCAAGGACACTCACGGACCAAAATAATCACTCATGAATTTGGGCGAAATAAAATTTTGGTTTTTATTATCAAGAGTAAATTGAATAATTAAAATCATACGAGGAGTATAAATAATAATATAATTATTCGTTCATTGTTAATATGCTTGTTATTTTTGTATAGTTCATAAAGAAATCTTGAGCGAATACGTTTGAAAATTCTATATCAACATTTGTAAAAATTCCTGATTATATATCTATAATGTCGTGCCGAATAGGTAAAATTGGCCAATTAGCAAGAACTCATTTAAAATTAAGTCCTTTTTAAAAAAAATCTTATACGTATAAAGATGTACTTTTTCGTTTATGTTAATGTAAAAATTAATAATTTTGTACCAAAAGAACGTTAGAAAACTTACCTGACGTTATTATAACAAGCGCAATTTAATTTGGCCTAATCCAAATACGTATATTTTAGGTAAGTTTACAATAATTTAATAATAAACACAATGAAATATATATTTTTTCGTTAAGTTCAGAATTATTTTTGCGAAATTCTTGCATACACAAATTTTCGCTTGCCTTATTCGGCAAGAAGAGCGTTGCTATTTAAGCCAAAATAGCAAGTTTTACCTATTCGGCACGACATATATATGTATGTATAGATCGCGACCTTAGGCCTACAAACAATGAAACAGGAATCCATACAGCATAATAAGGTCTTAATCACCATCTTAACGAGTCATATTACTGGTCAGCAATTATATAACTCTGTCCCTCACCAGTCAACGTATACTGACAGACTTACCACAGCACACGGAAGGCTGAAAGCTGGAGTTGATAGGTCTATACGTGATATATTTTTGTGGATAGCCCTAGACGTGCGAGGTATTTTTAGGAATAATCCCTAGACAGGAGATGTTTCAGGGATAGTCCCTAGACTTAGACTCCCTCCTCTTTTCTGCAACAGTGCAAGCTCCTGATGTGTTGATTGCAACACGAAAGGCCCAAAGCTATCATTCAACCCCCATGGTTATTTTTAATATATACAAGACGCATTCCTCCACCGTTCTCCATCCCCAACATACCCCCAACATACCCCAGCCACGTATTACCTTCATCAAGTTTATATTATAAGTTTCTCAACGTCTGGCTAACTACCATTCAGCTGGACACTAATTACAGGTCTTGGGAGAGGCGGACGAGGGTCATGGTTTGTAACCAGCACTGGTACTTCATTAGTCACTGAGGCCTATAGTGTTTTGAGGGCTGTGAACGTGCAGTGCACGCACGAGTGGTTGTACGTACGTACACCAGTGATCTCACAGTGCACGTACACCAGTGATCTCACAGTGCACGTGCACCAGTGATCTCAGTGCACGTACAGAAGTCATTTCTCAGTGCACGTACCGGGCGTACTCACGTGAGTGATCACTCAGCTGCCACACAACCACAGTGTATATTGGAATGACTTAACTTGAAACGGCAATGAGCTAAATCTTTCAGAATGATTCGTTTCATGTTTACGGTGTCACCCAGCTGGATCAATGGTACCCTACCATGGTACCTATCATGGTACTTACGATGGTGCACACCATGGCAGGCCGATCATTGGCCGTAATTATAGGCAGGATAGGCCTAATATAGTGGAACGTAATTGCGAAGTTTGGGTGTGTTATTACGACGTGTGTGTGTGTCTTTGTGTGTTTTTGTGTACGTACGTGTGTTTGTGTCCTTGTTTTTAACGTATATATAAGTCAGTGTGCAAATATCTTCCCTCACACACACAAACACACACACGATAACCCCTGTGTAGGGATTTCATTCTCGTCTATATTTCAAAGGAACAGACTAGAACAAAGGTGGTGGTTCATATATTATTCAGAACTCCGGATCCTCTGGTCAAAAGGGGAAAACACCATTCTGTTAGGCCACTCTGTCGTATAATTTGTCCGGCACGAGCGTGTTCTAATCACCCCTGACACCTCAATACACTTGTTGACACGCTAGCGTGTATTGCGTGCGAGGCTTACGATTTACGTAAATTCTTCAATTTTATGTTAAATTTTGGGTCTTTATTTTTGTAGGGTTAGTTTAGATTTATAACGTGTTTGTTCCAGTTTGACCTTTTGTTTGGTTAGCACGTTGGAGTGCGTGCAGCCAAGAGTAACAGCCTGATTGTTCAGGCCTTGATTCACTAGGAAGCCTTGCCAAGGAGGCTTTGATCCCTGAAAACATCCTTCAGGTATCACTCAGGTAAATCAGTTGTTTGACATACATAGAGAGAGAGAGAGAGAGAGAGAGAGAGAGAGAGAGAGAGAGAGAGAGAGAGGGAGACAGACAGATAAAAGGAATTCTTCAACGCTTGTCTAACCCACAGACATGACCTACTCCCACGTTGACGCCTCCTCCTGCTTCAACTCGCCTGACTGCAGTATATAAGCCACTTCTCCGAGCATATGCTGTGTGTATGGTGCAACGGACAAGAAGCAGCAGCAGTCAGGACACAGCAAGAGGATTCCCTGAGCTTCCCCAGCGCTCGGGCTGCGGCCCAAAGCTGGAGTGTAGCTCCAAAAGGATCCTGTAGTGCTTGCTGCCTTTGCACTTCCTGACATCGTCTGCTGCTACGTAGCTGTTACACCCTTCGAGCCCCGTGGGACTGGGTAAGTGGCAGTCCCAGGACCTAGCTTCTCCCTACGAGCTCTGTGAAGGCGGAGAATGTAGCTAGGTTTAGGGACAGTGGTCCCAGAAGAAGAAGAAGAGGAACACACACCTCTTCCCATGGGAAGACATGTCAGTGGCACTTCCCCAATGGGAAGCCAAGACCAGGTCACCATTTGGAAGAGATTAATGGACTGAACACGTCGACTGTAGACTAAGGGACTGATTACCTCCAACTCCTCCTCTTCCACCGTTGTTCTTTGTACTGGACTGAAGAAGCCACTGGCTGCCGAAAAGTAAACCTTACTGACAAGCCTAAAGACAAGCATTTAAGCCATTACAAATATAGCTAGACACAGACTATGCAAAAGAGAGAGAAAGTTAGGGAGTGTGAATGAGAGGGAGTGAGAGACAAGCAGAGAAAGAGCAGGTGCCACACAGAGGGTAGAGCTGAAGAGAAATGTACACACTGAGAGCGCCCACCTAGAGAGCCTCAGGGACCAAAGTAATTTACGCTGCAGGTGAAGGGGTTGACATTCGGGTTAAGTAAACAATAGTGTGAGGGGTCAGGCCGTCCCACTCCGCTAAAATCAACCTTCTCTGCCCGTGTAAAACCATGACTGCCGTGTATTTCAATAGCTGGTCTAATCACCAGGCTTTTGTTCGTTTAATCTACGTCATTCTGGGGCGAAAGTCGTTAGCGGCATGAGCGATATGAAGGTAGTCTGGAGCGTACCCGAAGCTGGTACTGGACAGTGATTGGGCAAGCCAGGAGCGCTGCCGAAGCTGGTACTGCACAGTGATTGAACGAGCCTGCAGCGTACCCGGGACTACTGGACAGTGATTGGGTGAGCCTGAAGAGTATCCAGGACCACTACTGGATAGTGACTGGACGAGCCTAAATCGCTCACAAACTGGCAAAGGATTGCGCTGGGACTACAAAACAAGGATGTTGAAAACAACTGATTTTTTTTTTAAATTCACGATATACATAGAACCAACATAATTGACGTTATATTGCATAGAAACACAAATTATCACAATTTTGTATCAAACTTGTTCTCAAAACTTCAAGGGGAAAACTAATTAGGTTACTTTCGCTACTGACGCTTCAGATTCGAGTCGCAACTCGGAAAATTCTGAAATCAAATCCAGTAACGGGATTTTTTAGGCGATGCTTCCTGCCTCTGTTTTCCTAAAGCATTAATATTCTTTAAGGAATTTTCAAAAATGTATACATAGCCATCATTTCCGAGCGCTCTATATATATAAAACATTCTGTGTTGTTCTGCCAATATTGACAATGGAGATTGAGAGGGCAGCAGTCATCAGAAGATTACGCTAAACCTTTTCTTATACATGTTATAAAATATTTTAGCCCTTTTTGGACTCGAAGAATGATAAGCCAGCTTGTAATCTATTAGAAATCAAATTTTATATTTTGTTTGTGACTATGGTAGTGGTTTGTTCGTCATGAAAGAGGCAGTGTATCTCCTGGCGCTGGTGTTGGTCAAGTGATGGTACACTTAGTGTTTCGAGATCCACTGGTGTTCCAGTGGTGGGTGTTAGTCAATAAACAACCACTGGTGTTCCAGTGGTGGGTGTTAGTCAATAAACAACCACTGGTGTTCCAGTGCTGGGTGTTAGTCAATAAACAACCACTGGTGTTCCAGTGCTGGGTGTTAGTCAATAAACATCCACTGGTGTTCCAGTGCTGGGTGTTAGTCAATAAACAACCACTGGTGTTCCAGTGCTGGGTGTTAGTCAATAAACAACTACTGGTGTTCCAGTGCTGGGTGTTAGTCAATAAACATCCACTGGTGTTCCAGTGCTGGGTGTTAGTCAATAAACAACCACTGGTGTTCCAGTGCTGGGTGTTAGTCAATAAACATCCACTGGTGTTCCAGTGCTGGGTGTTAGTCAATAAACAACCACTGGTGTTCCAGTGCTGGGTGTTAGTCAATAAACAACCACTGGTGTTCCAGTGCTGGGTGTTAGTCAATAAACACCACCGGTGTTCCAGTGGTGGTTATTAGTCCATCATTTAAACCAAGGACAACAATCTGGATCTGTGTACCCAGTGCTGGGTGTTTATAAAATACATCCACTGGTGTTCCAGTGCTGGGTGTTAGTCAATAAACAACCACTGGTGTTCCAGTGCTGGGTGTTAGTCAATAAACAACCACTGGTGTTCCAGTGCTGGGTGTTAGTCAATAAACAACCACCGGTGTTCCAGTGGTGGTTATTAGTCCATCCCATTTAAAAACCAAGGATCAACTAATCTATATCTGTGTACCTCGTAGTGCTTGAAGAAAACCATCATCCGTCTCTATAAAGAATACAAGTAACAATATCGTGGCTTGGACAATTCATAACCTACAAGTATATAATTTTAGTTGTCCCGTGTATGGGATAAGCCATCCTGAGAAAAAGTACTTCCCAGGTAATAGCAACTCCAGTTCTGCTGGAAGTAAACCTTTGAAGCTGTCGTAGCTGAAGAACCTTTAATGGAACACTTGGTAAATTAGACCCAGTTTTGATTGATCTAAATTTCCAACCTGAGTGTGGTAGTGGATTTGTTTTTAAATGGTCTCAAAATTTCAAATTTTGGCTTAATGGAAGAAGAAATAAAAACCTATACTGCACAGCCTTCAGTCAATGTCTAATCCAGCTAAGAGCAAATATCGGCAGAAGGGAAACAAAGACGACATCACCTGAACGCCCTCTTTTTGTCACGAGCAACAAAGAAAACAGGGGCCAACAAAGAAAATGGAGGGATAAGGAAAACGGGAGTAACAGAGAAAACGGCGGCACCAAAGAAAACGTCAGTACGTTGTTGAAATGAATGGGAAGACTGTGGAAGTCCGTGTTTATAAGATTTTACACAGAGGAAGATTATTTTAAGTTATAGTCAGCTATGATATATTTGGAAAGGAGTAATGTTCGATGCAAATATCTTCAAAATTTTGGGATTTTGATTTATTGTTCAATTGAATAATGTTTGGATGGAGAATGTGTACCTGATTGATATTTTGACTGGTATGTTGATGGGTAGGTTTATTGATATGTGAGCTTGAAGTTAGGGATAAGAAATATCTCCTCTCTTCATGCTGGTCTTAGGCCTACAGGTGGTCTTGAGGGCCAGTTCAGATGTGCTCTAGTAAACGAATTCTTATAGACTTACTACGTGAGGAAAGTGCATCAGCGAGATACAACTATCATTAACAACCTTAGCTTCTTGTAATGCTGTACTTTTTCTGTATGCGACGCTCGCAGTACGAAACCACTGTTCTACGAGTCATCTTAGCCAGCGAGAGTTAGTTTAGTGACATCAGTAACATCCTCTGCCTAATATATCAGGTGACATCACCCACTGATCTCCACACACATCACCTTATAGTATATATATATATATATATATATATATATATATATATATATATATATATATATATATATATGTTGTGTGTGTTTTTAAATATATGTGTGTGTGACACTAGCAGTTCTCAGTAATTTACTTTAAAGGGGAGAAAGAGGTGGTATCAAAAGACAGTTTATCACCCTGTGGTGTTGTGGCCTTGATAATGGTCATCACTCGTAGAAATGGGAAGGAAGAGGCGGGCATGGGAAAGGGATGGAGGAAGGAATGTCTAGACACTCATCCACTATCCAACCATTACAACAACACAACCAACTATCCCCAGCTCTCGTCGCTTCTTCATTACCTTAACCAGTTCACCTTGAACTTTATTCAACCTGAACTGAGTTCATTACCTTTGTAACTTGTGAGTTCATTCCTTGTAACTTGTGAGTTCATTACCTTTGTAACTTGTGAGTTCATTACCTTTGTAACTTGTGAGTTCATTACCTTTGTAACTTGTGAGTTCATTACCTTTGTAACTTGTGAGTTCATTACCTTTGTAACTTGTGAGTTCATTACCTTTGTAACTTGTGAGTTCATTACCTTTGTAACTTGTGAGTTCATTACCTTTGTAACTTGTGAGTTCATTACCTTTGTAACTTGTGAGTTCATTACCTTTGTAACTTGTTAGTTCATTACCTTTGTAACTTGTTAGTTCATTACCTTTGTAACTTGCTCAGCTATCAAAACTTTGGGGTCCAGTCCCTGGACCCATTATGTACCTCTGTAATCTTTTGACTACCACCCACAGGATGGGTATGGGGTGCATAATAAAGATATTAAACTAACTAAACTAACCCTAACTCTTAAGATGTTACCACACACAGAGAATTGACTGAACTGCAGGAATAAGCTTTTTTTTTTTGTAGGTTATGAAAGAATCCTCCCTTACACACACACGGGGCCAGGAGCTGAGTCTCGACCCCTGCAACCACAATTAGGTGAGTACGTGTGCAAGAGACAACAGAAATGAAGAATACAGAAAACGAGGAGAGGTTAAAAAAAGCTGAACCTAACAGTAGGAGAGAGAAGACCAGGGATATGATCAAAACGTACAAAATACTCATGAGACTGGATAGCGATAGGTTGAGATACGAAGATGGGGAAGTAGGGGGCGCAGATGGCAGATAAAGATGCAGATGAGAAACTGGGACATCATAAAGCAGTTTTCCTTTTCAATAAGAATAATTAAACGCACTAAATGCAGGGGTGGCCAGGGTGGCCATATCCCCCCTCCCTCTGATCACTCGGAAATACGTTTTTGGCATACAAAAAAAATAAAAACTTTAAAAACTTAAGATCAATACTGAGTATAGGTACACGGATGAACTCAGACACTTACTTATTTCTGATCAAACAAACTATTTTACTGTGCAGTGCACGCGGCGGGTTGTAACTTCATCCTTAACTTATGGTACAGACAAGGATGGCTTCTTCCCTGGATCATTCCTGGATCCGCCTCTGACAGTTTCGTGAATTGGTGTGATCAGAGCTGTGGAGGTCAGAAACCAGCAACTCTGGTCAATAATAATTGAAGGCCAAATTCAAAAGTCTTGAATCGATTGTATATAAGCGTAAGCAGGTGATATTACAATATTACACTATATAAAAGGTTTAGAAAAAGCCTACAAGTAGATAAATGAGGCACTTGTAAAACAGTTGCACAAGTAACTAGGTACGTACACACTTTGCAACACAAAACAATAGGCTGAGGGCAGCTGAAATGTTGCGAAACAATAAGTGTCAACATCAACAATCTTGATGCGTTATTACGACTCTTAAAGAGGAAATTCGGCCTATATATATCACTCGTCGATCACGAAGAGGTGCAAGGGGAAAGGGGAGCTTAAGGGGGCATTAAGGGGGTGATGAAGGGAGAAGGAGGCAGGGAAGGTGGTGGGAAAGAAAGAATGAAGGGGGGAGGTTTGATAAGAGGGGGAAAAAATCGACTTTGATGTTAGGGCTTCTTGGTGGAAATTTGTGTTGATGGTGGCGGCAGAGGTGATGATGCCTGGGTGCTCATGAGAGGAGATTTATAAAGACTTTTACGCTCTTTTATGAAAACAATCTTGATGCATGTGTGGGATCTCACGGCTGTGGGTCTCTACGTAGGGCAGGGAGACGAGGGGGGAAGTGAGATGGAGAGGGACAGAAAGGGAGAGGGTGAATAGAAGGGTAAGGTAGGAAGCTGAAAAAAAGAAGGCATAAGAGTTGCACTTTGAGAAAAAGAAGATTAACTATCAGGAAGACATTGCTAAAGCAATGCAGAAATGAGAAGATATAACCACTTCCAGAATATAAAATAAATAGAGCAATTTTTTCTTTTTTTTTTTTTTTTTTTGCCTTACCCCCGTGGTGTAAAAGTTGTCAGAAAAAATATGAAAATTTTGGCAGAGACGAGAACCTGTCGTATTAAGACTGATAATGTTATGGCAATTTGTTCACATCACTCCTGCAACTTCCATGTGATCGCTAAATTTACACTGCGAGGAAGGTTCGTTGCATTGCAATCCTATAGACTATCCGAGAGTCATTAAGTCTACACGTACTCTGTACGCCACCAATCAAGGATACTGTAATATCTGAAATGTGGATTTAAGTAAACTCTCAGTGTATATGCACTGAAAGACATACACCTCTTGGTGTATATACAAAAGTGATAATTACACTAATAGTATACAAAAAAGCGACAAATTGGTGAATAAAGCTCATGTGCAACACCTGGAAATCTTGATTAATGACTGTGGTTCGCCAACCAGTGTTTTTGTTTTTTTTCAATCCAGAACTGAGATTATATACTGGAGACAGTGGAAGAAGTGGAGAGGTAGTCTGTGTTGAACTTAAAAAGCAACTGCTTGGCGAAAAGTTTTCGTGACGATATCCGGGTGTTATATATGTGTTTAGTCATCACACACTGTGATGAAGCAACAGAGGTAGCCAGGCCTACTAGACTACTGCCACAACAGTGTGATGAAGCAACGCAGGTAGCCAGGCCTACTAGACTACTGCCACAACAGTGTGATGAAGCAACGCAGGTAGCCAGGCCTACTAGACTACTGCCACAACAGTGTGATGAAGCAACGCAGGTAGCCAGGCCTACTAGACTACTGCCACAACACAGTGTGATGAAGCAACGCAGGTAGCCAGGCCTACTAGACTACTGCCACAACACAGTATGATGAAGCAACGCAGGTAGCCAGGCCTACTAGACTACTGCCACAACACAGTGTGATGAAGCAACACAGGTAGCCAGGCCTACTAGACTACTGCCACAACACAGGGTGACGTGATAGCAACGAAGGTAGCCAGGCCTACTAGACTGCTGCCACAACACAGGGTGACGTGATAGCAACGAAGGTAGCCAGACCTACCAGGGTGACATAAATATCAACGCAGCAGCGGCTGCCATGAACCATAGCGAAGAAATATAACAAAATCACAAGTAATGATGTAGTAATTATAAGGTAATCTGGCTTCGTGGCCGACTATTTTTCTCAAGTCTGGAAATACTCAAGTAATTATTCTCTGACCTATAATTACAGGTAAACAATATATATATAACACAGGTAAACACAGTGGCTGAGGAATATATTAGTTTCACCTTCAGCGGAGAATGAGGGGTTGCCCGCTAGTTTACAATGAAGATAGAAAAATTAAAGCTAGATTATATGGTATATGGGGTTTGAGCCTTCATGTTGCCGGTGATGGGATCTTCATCCAAAGAACTAGAGCTATTGTTCCCTTCCTCGGATCAAACTTGATTACCTCCCATTTCCCTGTATGACCCTCGGGCCTAGAGAGCCCCCTGGATACCATGCTGACCACTGCACCGTTGCCACATATATTGGCACGTGAAATCCTCTTAGCACCAATGTAAACAATTCATAGAACAAACGCACTCGAATAACACTCCCAATCCTCTTCTAAAAGAGTTGGATACACCAGTGTTAAGAGTTGGAAAACGATCAGAAGAGGCTATCTCGGGTTATCGCAAGCAAACCAAAATCCGGGAATGATCTTGATAAAACAAAGAAGATATCAGTGCGTGACAGTAGCTGAATGACTCTCTGCTTATGGTACACCGGAGTTCAAGATTTGATAGGATGAACACCTTACATGCATCCTTAATAATGACCCTCGTGTGGTAGATAAGCTTTAAACCTGATTATCCAATCATTTTTCTCTTACAGTATGTGCACTGTACAGTACCAAATAATAGCATATAATAACACAATACCATATAATATCATAAAATACCATATTACCCAATAAAAGCACTCGAGTGCACATAAATGTTTCTTCCCTATATAATAGTTGTACAAGTCACTGTTATTCTAGTAATAACCACAAGGTGACACTATTTACATTACTTGTTAATTATTCTGTACAAAAGTAATCCCTCTAGCATTATATTAACCTCCAGTAAGCTCTGTTAATCCTGTTAATACTCTACGAATACCACAAGACAATGTAATCCCCTTCACACTATTTTTACAAACCCCAGTGCACTTTATTAATCCTAACAGTAACTATATTAAATCCCCAGTGCTCTGTAATCCTCTTCGTAGCTTGCATAAATCCCACTCCCCTAACCTAATCTTCTAAATCCCTTTTGGTTTCCCCCCACATCCCATTCTCCATATTCACTCCTTCCCTCCTTCATCCCCTCCCTCGGTCCCTCCTCCCTCCAATTGTTGGTTTCTGTGTACAACACGGTAATCCCTTCATAATTAAACGTGAGACAGGGAGGGCTGAAAGAGAGGCTATGATCGGGCCAAGTGAAAGCTCATTTGCATATACATTTCCATGAAAATTACGTCCTTAGTAAGTAGAGCTCTGAGTAAGCTTGAGCTGGGATCTGAAGATCGGGAGAGGTGAGAGAAAAAGTGTAGTGGCGAGGAACAAGAAGAAAGAAGTGGGAGAGAGGTAGGGATGGAAGGGAAAGAGTAGAGGTGAAAGCTACATATGCTAACGACACAGGAACACCTGACTATATATATATAAGGAACTACACATGACTTCAAGGAATTAATTTCAGAAAGTATCATTAGCAGCTCATACTGGCATTTCGACTTGGTAATAACTTTTTTGTATTAACTTAAGGCAACACTGCCAGCTGTACAGATAAGTTTGCCTGATATCCTGTGTGGTGTATGGCTTAGCCTCAGGGCTCCAGGCAGAACCTCAGGGCTCCAGCAACCTGGGTAGTGTATGGCTGAGGCTCAGGGCTCCAGGCAGAACCTCAGGGCTCCAGCAACCTGGGTAGTGTATGGCTGAGGCTCAGGGCTCCAGGCAGAACCTCAGGGCTCCAGCAACCTGGGTAGTGTATGGCTGAGCCTCAGGGCTCCAGGCAGAACCTCAGGGCTCCAGCAACCTGGGTAGTGTATAGCTGAGTCTCAGGGCTCTAGGCAGAACCTCAGGGCTCCAGCAACCTGGGTAGTGCATGGCTGAGGCTCAGGGCTCTAGGCAGAACCTCATGGCTCCAGCAACCTGGGTAGTGTATGACTGAGCCTCATGGCTCCAGGCAGAACCTCAGGGCTCCAGCAACCTGGGTAGTGTATGGCTGAGCCTCAGGGCTCCAGGCAGAGCCTCAGGGCTCCAGCATCCACTACCGAAATCTCCAAGGAAATCCCTTTCTCAAAAACCACCGTTGCCATTCCTGGAAAAAGGGGACACGCCATGTATTCTTTTATGTAAATTGTCCTTTCTCTTTTATATATTTTTTTTCCAAGAGGAAAATATGGAAATAAAATAAAACTTTGTTATTAATAATTCCGTTGGGTTAATTAGGCAGAAAGTGAAGGTTATATATAATATTTCTGTTGTGGTCCAGAGGTCCTCTCTCCCAGGATGCGACGCACAGCAGTCGGTTAATACCCAGGTACTCATTTACCGCTAGGTAAATAGGGGCAGCAGGGGCAAGGAGGCTTGAAAATAGGTCTCGCCTCGCTCATAAATCTAACCCAGGTCCTTTTGGTTGTGAGCGGAAATCTCTGTCACTAAGAGAGGTCATTGTGTTCCTGTTGACATCAGAGGGCAGTGCCTTCCAGTGTTCCCTGACAGTGACGGCAGCATTATCCCCTGACAGTGACGGCAGCATTATCCCCTGACAGTGACGGCAGCATTATCCCCTGACAGTGACGGCAGCATTATCCCCTTACAGTGACGGCAGCATTATCCCCTGACAGTGACGGCAGCATTATCCCCTGACAGTGACGGCAGCATTATCCCCTTACAGTGACGGCAGCATTATCCCCTGACAGTGACGGCAGCATTATCCCTTGACAGTGAGGGCAGCATTATCCCCTGACAGTGACGGCAGCATTATCCCTTGACAGTGAGGGCAGCATTATCCCCTGACAGTGACGGCAGCATTATCCCCTGACAGTGACGGCAGCATTATCCCCTGACAGTGACGGCAGAATTATCTCCTGACAGTGACGGCAGCATTATCCCCTGACAGTGACGGCAGCATTATCCCCTGACAGTGACGGCAGCATTATCCCCTGACAGTGACGGCAGAATTATCCCCTGACAGTGACGGCAGCATTATCCCCTGACAGTGACGGTAGCATTATCCCCTGACAGTGACGGCAGCATTATTCCCTGACAGTGAGGGCAGCATTATCCCCTGACAGTGACGGCAGCATTATCCCCTGACAGTGACGGCAGCATTATCCCCTGACAGTGAGGGCAGCATTATCCCCTGACAGTGACGGCAGCATTATCCCCTGACAGTGACGGCAGCATTATCCCTGACAGTGAGGGCAGCATTATCCCCTGACAGTGACGGCAGCATTATCCCCTGACAGTGACGGTAGCATTATCCCCTGACAGTGACGGTAGCATTATCCCCTGACAGTGACGGCAGCATTATCCCCTGACAGTGAGGGCAGCATTATCCCCTAACAGTGACGGCAGCATTATCCCCTGACAGTGACGGCAGCATTATCCCCTGACAGTGACGGCAGCATTATCCCCTGACAGTGACGGCAGCATTATCCCCTGACAGTGACGGCAGCATTATCCCCTGACAGTGACGGCAGTATTATCCCCTGACAGTGACGGCAGCATTATCCCCTGACAGTGACGGCAGCATTATCCCCTGACAGTGAGGGCAGCATTATCCCCTGACAGTGACGGCAGCATTATCCCCTGACAGTGACGGCAGCATTATCCCCTGACAGTGACGGCAGCATTATCCCTGACAGTGACGGCAGCATTATCCCCTGACAGTGACGGCAGTATTATCCCCTGACAGTGACGGCAGCATTATCCCCTGACAGTGACGGCAGCATTATCCCCTGACAGTGAGGGCAGCATTATCCCCTGACAGTGACGGCAGCATTATCCCTGACAGTGAGGGCGCATTATCCCCTGACAGTGAGGGCAGCATTATCCCCTGACAGTGACGGCAGCATTATCCCTGACAGTGACGGCAGCATTATCCCTGACAGTGACGGCAGCATTATCCCCTGACAGTGACGGCAGCATTATCCCCTGACAGTGACGGCAGCATTATCCCCTGACAGTGAGGGCAGCATTATCCCCTGACAGTGACGGCAGCATTATCCCCTGACAGTGAGGCAGCATTATCCCCTAACAGTGACGGCAGCATTATCCCCTGACAGTGACGGCAGCATTATCCCCTGACAGTGACGGCAGCATTATCCCCTGACAGTGAGGGCAGCATTATCCCCTGACAGTGACGGCAGCATTATCCCCTGACAGTGACGGCAGCATTATCCCCTGACAGTGACGGCAGCTTATCCCTGACAGTGACGGCAGCATTATCCCTGACAGTGACGGCAGCATTATCCCCTGACAGTGACGGCAGCATTATCCCCTGACAGTGACGGCAGCATTATCCCCTGACAGTGATGGCAGCATTATCCCCTGACAGTGACGGCAGCATTATCCCCTGACAGTGATGGCAGCATTATCCCCTGACAGTGACGGCAGCATTATCCCCTGACAGTGACGGCAGCATTATCCCCTGACAGTGAGGGCAGCATTATCCCCTGACAGTGACGGCAGCATTATCCCCTGACAGTGACGGCAGCATTATCCCCTGACAGTGAGGGCAGCATTATCCCCTGACAGTGACGGCAGCATTATCCCTGACAGTGAGGGCAGCATTATCCCCTGACAGTGACGGCAGCATTATCCCCTGACAGTGACGGCAGCATTATCCCCTGACAGTGATGGCAGCATTATCCCCTGACAGTGACGGCAGCATTATCCCTGACAGTGACGGCAGCATTATCCCCTGACAGTGACGGCAGCATTATCCCCTGACAGTGAGGCGCATTATCCCTGACAGTGACGGCAGCATTATCCCCTGACAGTGACGGCAGCATTATCCCCTGACAGTGACGGCAGCATTATCCCCTGACAGTGACGGCAGCATTATCCCCTGACAGTGACGGTAGCATTATCCCCTGCGTTTAATTTCCATTCTTCGTCTTATCTCTTCAACTTCCAGTTGAAACAACTTTTCTTGACCGAGTATAAAAAAAAATTCTTCAGACTCTGAAGTAAATCCGAAAAAAAAACAGGATTCTAAATTGATATGAAATGAAAAACTATTTATTCCGTAATATTTTCATACGACAGATCTTGTCACTTCCGATGCTGACAGACAGTGGGGAAAGTGTTAGGCTAGTTATGGCTTCTGGGTCAGACATATTTACATTTACAAGCAAAAAAAGTAGTTTTTTATTGTACTTCGACTTTTCAGAGCGGTTTGAGGCGTTTTCTAACGTATGTTTTATCTGAAAATTAATATAAATAACAGTAGTAATGTTGTGTATAGTTTTTTTTTTAATCGGTTCAAGCAAATTTCAGTTTTTCATTTCGTTCATTACAGCCTAGTTGGTTGGTAGCGTCCTCAGCTCCCAAACGGAGGGTCAGGGATCGATAACCGGCATGGGTGAAACGTTGAGCGTGTTTCCTCACACCAGCCCCTATTCACCTAGCAGTAAGTAGGTACCTGGGTGTTAGCCACAGTTGAGAGTCACAGCCTGAGGGACAAGATTAACCTAAGTTGCCCCGAAATCGCATGTTACACTTGTAACATGTATAGAAATAAAAATATTATTATTATTATTATTATTATATTTTGCCAGTTATGTCAACTACGTCTATAATAACTGTATCGTGTACTTGTAAAAATAAATATTGCCTCTACCCAGGGTTTATTTCTGAATGAAGTTAATAAGAACATAAGAATGGAGGAACACTGCAGAAGGCCTACTGGCCCATACAAGGCAGGTCCTTATCAAAACCACCACTACCTAAAAATTTATTCCCGTACTCACGACACAAATCAAACCCAGCCCCTCCCACTCATATATTTGTCCAATCTATTTTTAAAGCCACCCAAGGTCCTAGCCTCTATCACAGTACTCGGAAGATTGTTCCACGCATCTACAACTCTGTTCGAAAACCAGTACTTGCCTATGTCCTTTCTAAATCTAAATTTATCCAATTTAAATCCGTTATTTCTCGTTCTTACTTGGTTCGATATCCTCAGTATTTTATTAATATCTCCTTTGTTTATGCCCATCATCCACTTGTACACCTCGATGATATCTCCCCTCATTCTACGTCTCTCCAGAGAGTGGAGATTCAACGCTCTAAGTCTATCTTCATACGGGAGATTTCTTATACTGTAAATCATTTTAGTCATTCTTCTTTGTATGTTCTCCAATGAATCTATATCCATCCTGTAGTAAGGAGACCAAAACTGAGCTGCATAATCCAAATGAGGTCTCACTAGTGATGTATAGAGCTGTAAAATAACTTTTGGACTTCTGTTGCTTATACTTCTTGAAATAAATCCTAGTAATCTGTTAGCCTTATTGCGCACACTTAGGCACTGTTGTCTTGGCTTTAGATTTCTGCTTACCATGACTCCCAAGTCTTTTTCACATTCTGTATGATCAAGCTCAACTTCACCTAGTTTATAAATTCGAGGGATATTTTCATTACCAACGACAAGCACCTTACACTTGTCCACATTGAACTTCATCTGCCACTTTTCAGACCAAGACATTAATTTATCCAAATCCTCCTGGAGTTCACTGTTATCCTCCTCAGAATGAATTATACGGCCTATTTTTGTATCATCAGCAAATTTACTCATGTCACTTGCAATTCCTTCATCAAGGTCATTAATGTAAATTATGAACAACAATGGGCCCAAAACTGATCCTTGTGGAACGCCACTAGTGACAAATCCCCATTCAGATTTGACCACATTAATGGAAACTCTCTGCTTTCTATTGGTAAGCCATGCCTCTATCCATGCTAGAACTTTACCTCCTATACCATGAGCTGTTAATTGTTTTTTTGCTCTCTCCTGAGTATATCATTAATATTGATGCGTGTTGAGTCTCATAAAGGAAGAGGGAGACGGAAAGAGAGACGAGATATGGACGTGGGGAACTGGGAGAGACTCTTAATGTTGGGAAACAGTAAAAAATGAAAGAATAGAAGGGAGTAAGAGAGTCGTGATAAAAAAGATGAATAAAATTTTAAGAGGTGTAGGAGAAAGAGAGATAAAGGATGAGAGATGGTAAATGAGATGGGAAAGGGAGGTGGAGAATGAGGAAACGAGGTTAAAGAGGCAAAATATAGGTAGATGGAGAGTTTGAGGATGAAGAAGAAGAAGAGGGAGATGTAGTTGGAAGAGAGAGGAAGGAAGAGGCTGTCAGAAGAGGAAAGGAGAGGGAAGGAGGAGTAAAGAGAGCAGCTTGGCTACAAGTGACCACTCGCAAGATAATCTTTTAAGCAAAGATATGGTCATTCCTCGACGCTGTGTTTGTCCAGTGAGACACCGGGGAGGGATTCTCTCTCTCTCTCTCTCTTTCTCTCTCTCTCTCTCTCTCTCTCTCTCTCTCTCTCTCTCTCTCTCTCTCTCTCTCTCTCTCTCTCTCTCTCTCTCTCTCTCTCTCTCTCTCTCTCTCCAGTTCTTCTATCCATCATCAACTACAATTTCTCTTGAGACACTAGTTTCAAAACATCCTTCATTCCCAGTACGAGCCCCTCACCTCTCTACCCTCTCAACTCCACCCCTCACCTCCCTCTCGCCCCCCTTACCTCCACTCCTCACTTCCCCTCACCTCACCACCTCACCCCCAACTCCCCACGAACCAAAACACCAAAATCACTCAGTCTTCGCTAGGGGAGTACAAGCGGCCGCCTTGCCAATTTACCCCCCTATTTACCTATTTATCTTCCTATTTACCTATTTATGTCTTCCTAGGAAGTGACAGGACCGACCCGAAATTTCCCCTCCCGTCAAATTCCCGCAGGCACAGGGAAAAATTCCCCAGACACGTTGAGACAGGCAGTGTGGGTGGGGAGAAATTCGCTTGTATTTATTACCTGCTCTGTGTGTGAGAGAGAGAGAGAGAGAGAGAGAGAGAGAGAGAGAGAGAGAGAAGAGTACTTACACCACTAGTGTTTGAATATTAAAATACAATTGCCTGTATATATTAGAAACAATTTGAATCCTTGTGTTTATCCTTGGGGAGCTCCACTAATTGCACCCGCCTATATTGACACTACCTCTTATGATAAATAACTCTCCTGTCTTTGAGGAATGATTTAGTTTAGTGCTCCTCATGGCACCTCACCTTGCGTTTGTAACTAGTATAATAATCTGTGAGGTACTCTGTCACAGATTTTCTTACAATCTAGAAAAATGCAGCCAACCCAACTTCTTCAAAGCCTGACCCTGCTAAACTATCATAGGCCTCGATCAAATTTGTAAAACACATTTTTTTTTTAACCTGCTCTGTTCCTCTGCCAGGAATTCCATTTTATCCAGTTATTGCCTTCAATAATACTTATCCTTCCATTATTTACGGGGGAGACTTATGAGAGACAGGTATGTAGGATAGTTCCTCCTCTGTCTTCACCATTAAATATTTTTGTATTCCATTTACCATCTTCCAGGCATCTGGCAGTTCTCGTGTGTAATGATTTGTTGAAGATTTGGATGAGTGGCTTGCACAGGTCTTCAGCTCCTTCTCTTCATTTACATGGTAATGTTGAGCGGTCTTGTTATTGCGTTAGCAGTGTTGAGTTCCTTCATGGACCTCATTACTGCCTCACATTATCGTAGTGTTTAATAGAAACTCTTTCTATAATGATTTATTAAATATCTTATGAATGATTAGCGGATGGATGTTTCAGCCTTCACTCTTGCTTTTCCTTGATGATCAATATGGGAATATCACTCCATATAGCTGAAAAAACACATTTCCTCCTAATTTTCACCCTCTGCCTCTCTCAGCTGGAAACCTCTCCAGGGAAGACAAGGAGGAAAAGTCTGGAAGGAGGGGAATGTAACGAGTGGTCACTTATCTCATTGTTATTGCATAGTGGCTGTCTTGATGTGTCAGGTGACAGACACGCCCCCCTCCCCATCCCCAAGCATGCACACGCACGCACACACATGGCCATGTGGCAAAAGCTCTTGCTTTTTACACGGTGAGGGGTCCGGGTAACATTGGGCCTTGTTACCTTACACCGGATGTCTGTGTACCTGGTCTGAGACCAGGCCTCGAGAAAGGCTTTTGCTTTGTGCAACTGTGAGATTCTCCATATTTTCGAAACACAGAACATGAAAGATCAGCTGCACATTCACATCAAAGAGATAAGCACTGTTGATCACAGCTGCAGTGCTGGTCACTGCTGCATCTGCAGTGGATCAATTTTCAGAGCCTCTGGGCCGCCAGGCAGCACGTTTCCTTGAGCGTCTTACCACCAACATTATGTAGAAGGTAACGTCTAGTTTCTGGTCACAACACGTTTTCTTCCTTATTATGCCATCTTACCTCTCGAATTCCTCAAGGGGTGATAGTGGCAATCACTGCAGTATCGGTAGACACACGTAAACGATTAAAATTCTGTTGAAAAGGACGAACCACACCAAAGGACGAACCACTCCAAAGGATGAACCACAACATTCCAGGTTCAGTAAAAACAAACTGGTCGCGCAACCAGACTAACAGCATATCTTACCTTGTAATTTGAACTCTTATATAACTGTGTAGCTCTTTTAGAGAGAGAGAGAGAGAGAGACTAACCCTTGTTGAACCCTCGTGTACACAAAAAGCAGGAGTGTGTGGCAGGGTCATAAAAGCTCCCGACATGGCTATAATATATACGTAGCCTCCACCCCTACTATTGTTTTAAAAGAGGCTCCTCCCTCTCTTGACCATCTCTCCTGCTCTCTTCTTTCCCTCTTCTTTTGATTAATGCTTTCTGTTTCTCCTCATTTGTATCCTTACAGACAAATGATGAAATGTTCAATAAATCACTAGACGACTACAAGAGTCAGACTAGAAAGATCCCTGCGAGTGAAGACGTAAACATTACGATGACTCTCCATTGTTCGTTATCACAACGTTAAATAAAGAATGAACAACCCCAGCAACGTTAAGTAAGGTAAGATTTACCCAGCAACTTCAAGTGGAGGTATCCCTTGACCCCAGCAACGTTAAGTGGAGGTATCCCTTGACCCCAGGTATCTCCATCTCTTGATTTCTCGTTTGAGAAACTTGTACATTTTTTTTTGTTTGTACAATGGCCTCTCAGCTATCCTATTTTTCTTCTTAGCTGCTTCATCTTTCCCTCCCTCTCTCCCTGTCGTATTTTCTCTTTCCCTCCCTGTAGTGATACCGCTCTTGTGGAGAGCCGCTGCAGGACACAATACGGCACCACCTCAGGGGCCCTAACAATAACAACAAACAGTACGGCGATGGCCCAGCATGGGTGTGGTCTCGCTCTTACACAAATACATTCGTGATGCAGATTACATGGTAAGCTTAAATATGTCGCCAGTAGCTATAGCTTTTCTGAGGACATATGCACCTTACATCACCTGTCCTGCAGCAGCAGTCATTAGATGTATTTTCTTCTGTTGCAGACATGTACCATGGATTTTGTGTTCAATAAAGCCTAGAAATGAGGCCTGTGTTTTTATCACAACAATTTATTGAACACAAATATCCTGGGCTACCTGGCGGCGATTCTGAGCTAGACTACACAGCAAAATGGAGCGTTTACTGAAACCTGAGAGGCTAGACTCTGACCCCAGTGTATCAACGGCTGCTCAGGAATGGAAGCACTGGTTTAAGACTTTCGAAAACTTCTTGAGAGCCTTTCCTCAGGAAGATCTAGATAAACTAAGCCTGCTCATCAACTTTGTGTCACCTAAAATCTATGAGGTTATTTCTGAGTGTAATACCTATGAAGATGCTATCAATGCCCTCAAGTCTCAGTATATTAAGCCCACAAATGAAATCTTTGCACGATATCGTCTTGCAACTCGCCGCCAGCAGATTGGTGAATCCTTAGAGGAATACTTTCAAGCATTGAAAATATTAGGTAAGGACTGTAACTTCCGAGCGTGACAGCTTCTCAGTATTGTGAAGAGTCCATCAGGGATGCTTTTATCAGTGGCCTGCAATCACCAATAATAAGGCAGCGTTTATTGGAGAATAAAACTCTGGACTTAGCCACTACCCTTGACCAGGCAAGATCATTAGATTCAGCTCAGAAGAATTCTGAAGTGTACAGTACTACCCAGCCTTCTCGAGTGGTAAGTGCTGTAACTCCCGACCAAGACTCTTTAATGAGGTTACCGTGGAACCTGCTTCAGTGACAGCAGCTGCAGGCAAAGTGTTTCTTTGTGGTTTTTCAAGACATCCACGTCCAAAGTGTCCGGCTCGTGAAGCAATGTGCCATCAATGCCATAAGAAAGGTCACTTTGCTAAAGTATGTCGTGCTAATACATCAACAAGAGCTAGTGCTTCTATGCATTCCGACCAGG